>QUSF01000003.1:45520991-45623593 GCA_003676055.1 Chloebia gouldiae
CAATACAATTTATTTCATAGCACTGACTGCCATAAAAACTGAAAAATGCAAACACAAAACCTCTTGGCTCTTTTTCTTGTTTTTAAGCCACAGTAAGTCTAGTTTTCATTTTTGTACTGTAACTGTTGAATTTATCCCTATTTCCATTTTTTGACAGGATATTTGGGCATAAATAGGCTTGAGGCCATCATACAGAATACAGGGAACTCTGCCAGAAAGAACAGTCACCACTGAGACTTTGGCTAGGGGATTGCCACAGGCCCAGGACTACATCCTATGCACAAGGGATGCTGCAAGGAAGGAGGCTGCAGCAGTTTGCTCAGCCCCTGCTCAGCAGAAGGAAGTACTGTGTGAGGCTGTGAAACAATTTTTTTTCCCTCTTGATCCCAAGCACAAAAAGCTTTCCTGAAATTGTGCACAGTCTTTTAAGGACAAAGCAATCTGAAGGAAAGGAGCTTTTGGAGGTATTTCCCACGGATAGCTCACCCACCCTATTTATACAGCAAAGGGATTGAACTCTTCCTCTGGCATCCACAGCAAGGATGACAGATATAAACTGCAGGAGAGATTTGGGACAGCTGCCTTTCTGAGTGCTGCAGCTGCATGGCTGCTGCTGTGGATGCAGCCTGCAGCCCTGTAAGGGTCTATGGGGGCTGCACAGCTGGACATAGAACCAAAATCCCCCGGCTCGCTCTAAATGAATAAATGTATTTACGGGATGAGAGGCAAAAGATGGGGGTGTACACTGGGTGGCAGAGGAAAAGTGAGTGTCTCAGTCCAGCAGTTTGAGACCTTTGATATAAACAAAATATTTACTGAACATGGGAACAAGATGAGAACAAAGATAAAGGAGGTTTCACACAGCACCTCTAAAATGCAAGATAATCCCAGCTAATCTAGACACTTGCATTTTAATCCTAGGAAGGATGGCATTCCACACCTTCTCCCCTCTCTAAAAATTGCTTGATTTAAGCTGCTTTATGAACCTTGAATCTTCCCAATTTGGCCATCCAGGCAGAGAAACAACCTTAGATTTTTTACAAGTTGTCTTCTGTACTACCCAGTAAATATTTGCACTGTGGAGGGGAGGAAGTGAAGGTCCAGAGGACCTTGAGACATGCTTCTACCCTACACCACCTTTCACCAAAATTCACCTCTATGAGACAAGCAAGGGGAGCGAAAAATATAGCGAAACACACTAAAAAAAATTTCCATAAGCCTTTTCTATGCTTTCACACCATTCTGCCAACCATTCTACTTACACATCTCCCAGAATGCTGGACCATGCACCCAAACCAGGAAAAAACATAGCGAATTAAGCATTAATAAAAACATGGAGTAAAAAGTAACAGCTAAAACTAGAGGCCACTGAGTCTTAGTGATGATTAATTCCTTTCTGAGCATGGTTCCAGTTATGTTGGGGGTGATATCCAACTCCCCAAGCCCTTGGGTACAGTGAAGTGGTGCAAAATAGTTCCTGAATTAACAGACACTACTTGCCTTTGTATTCCTCCAAGATGCCTCTACAGCATCTTGCCTTTGTATTCCCCCAAGAGGAATCAGTTCTGCTTCCAAATGAAAAATCCCTGCTACCACCCCTGCAATGACAGAGCTCCAGGTGTGGGTTTTGTGCCTGTGGGTTTGGTGCAAGTAGATTAAATTCCCAGTGTCCTTGATGGAGGAGTATTTCCCCCATGGAGGCAGAAAGATGAGTGCTCTGCAGTGTGGGTTGAGCAGGGCAGGCAGGGCTGCTCCTCACATTGCCACCTCAATGCCAGCACAGCTCCCTGCCCCTCTGCCTCACCTGCAGGGTTTTGCTCTTAAGGATCTCATCCTTTGGCACCTCACAGATCCTGAACCTTCATGCACCCCAGCAAGGTGTAAAATGTGTTGATTTTGACTTGTTATTTTTCAGCTTTGCTTTGAAATTTCTTTCTCCTGAGGGTCATTCTCTCTGGTACCTGTCCCATCACTGGCACTATTGATTCTTGTTGCAAAGGGTGTATATACTTTGGTTTTGTCAGCAAAGCAGCTAGGCTGCTGGAGCAGAGATTGCTGGAGCTGTAGCAATCAATTTTGTAACACAGGACTGCTTCATATTCAGGACCAGTTCAAGAAAGCACTCAGGCAAAGGAATAATGACCAGCTTGAATGGGAATAATAGTGCTTAAAGTTAATGGTATGCTTTTAAAATTGGGCCTTAAATCATGCCAATCAAATAATTAATCTACTCAATTACAAGTTCCTGCTACCAAATACATACTGTGGGCTTCCTTTACTCAAAAGGGGAAACACACAGCTAGGGCCTTGGAAAAGCTATCAACATTCAATAGTAACACAGCAAAAGCTTAAAATAATGTTGGCTTACTCCTTGTTAACTTTTATCAAGAAGAATATTCAGTGTGCCAGTACTTCAGTGACATCAGTCAAATGCTTTAATGGGCAAATGGACTATATATTAAAAAACCAAAGAGGGCATTTTTCTCCTCCCTTGAGATAGTCTCAGTGGAAACTGAAAACTAAGTATTTTTGACATCACAAGTCCTCAGATTTCTGGTATGCATCACAGTAGGTCCACCAAAAAGCAATCTGAGCGACAGAAGGATTAACTGTGCATGGAACAGTGAGAAAGAGAGGATATCTGCAACATAATGCACATAAAGCTGAAGGGAGTCATTAGAAGTGGTGCATCCTTGTGTAGCCAGATATAGTTTTACAAGGGCATAGTCTACAAGCAAGATCATGCAATTAGCCACGTCATAGCTCTTGCTGACAAGCAGATGATACCTTATGATGTACAACTCTATTAAATTAAGCACAGAAACATCCTAAACTAAATAAATAGAATAATTTTTTAACTAAACCATGTACTTCTATAGGAGATAAAGACAATGTCAAAACTTTCAACTTTTTCAAAAAAAACCTGTGTGATGGATAAAACCTGTGATCCATCTGTGTTTGAAGTGGTTGATGCAGCAAGCTGCTGGCTCATGACAGCTTCATTTGCCATGCTATTGCTGAGGTCTGTTTTGAGCAGTCAAGCTAGGCTGTCACTTTTCAGAGACAGTCTCTGAGGAGCTACAGATGCTAAAGTTAGATGTGGTGCTACATCCTGATGTACGACATTCAATAACCTGGATCAAATTTTTGCTGCAATCCATGTCTGACCAGCTGGAGCTGGTGTTATTTCCACTAGTCCCCAAATTAATTTCTCAGTTTAATTTTAAATGGAAGAATGATTTTGCTGTTGCTACTAATACTGTTTTAGATTAATTCTGAGTTAGTTTTGGTGCCTGTTTGCATTTTAGAGACATGCTGAGTCTCTGCATCAGCTCCTAGGGATGGGCTAGTGTAGTGTACTGAAGACTTCTTTTGATGTCCACTGCTGTGACTGCAAAGTGGGAACCAGAGAGGTGGCTCTCATGGCAATTTGCACTCAGTTTTTGTTGTGTAGCTGTGTGATGTTAGCAGGGAGCTGTTATTTTTAGTTCAGACATCTAAAACATCAGTGATGTTCAGCTATGGACTATGAAACAAGTCTGTCAGAATGAGGATATTGCTGTGTTTGTGTATGTACATGAATGCAGACATGTAAAAGACTAGGGAGACAACAAAATATAGCTGCCTAAGATAAGATACTTTTGGCTTTGTATCTACTTCTAAGAAGCCATCAAGAGATGGGAATGGAATCCAGCCTTTCAGGAAGAAGCCATGTTTTAACTGGAGAAGTAGTGGGAGTGAAGCCTTAAGACTTTTTCGCATAAGTAGGGTGGTACAGAGGGGCAGTGACTGAAGCAGTAATGGTGTAGGAGGTGAGACAAGACGCCGAAGTAATTAGGAGGACATTGGCATGACTCAATTTAAAACAGCAACAGATATTTCCTTGTAGAGGCATTGTCTTAATTTCCACCTTAGAGTGCCAACTCTAAGTCAGGCACTCAGTGATCAACTCAGCAATGCACAAAACACCATCAGTGCTATGGGGTTCTCCTTCTGAACCCTGGTCCTCAAGCACTTTCACAATGAGAGCAGTTTTAGCAGCTGTAGCTCGGGTGAAATATGTTTGGGTTTAGTGCTCAGCTGACTCGATAGAATGTGTCAGCCTGGTCATCCCGTGCATTGGCTCTCCTAAAGAAATCACCAAAACAGAGCGACTGATGCAAATCAAGGAGGCAGATTCTTCAGGCTGAGCATCCCAGACAGACAGGGCTAACCCTAACAGCTTGCTGGCAGCTATAGTGCCAACACTCCCCATCTCCGTCCATTCTACCAGCATTTAGAGAACTGGAAATGCTGTCTCCCAAATGGAGAAACATGGCTCTAAGAAAAAACTAGACAAGAGAGAGCTGGCTTTGCACAACTCAAATTTCCCCATTCCTTGAATTTGTCTGCCTGATTTTGCAGTCTCAGTGGTGTCATATTCCTGACTTCATGCCTTTACTTCTAATTCCTTTTTCTGCTTGTGCTCCTTTACATGTTATGGCTGTCTTCTTTCTTTGAGACAACTCTGTCTCTATACAGACCACATACTTCACTCTGTCAAAGTACTGAGCTCCCACTTGTAATCCCACACAGAACAGCCCTCCCATCTTCTGGAGGAAGGTAAAATCTTGTGGTTACCACATGCAGAGGGCCTCACTTGAAAAATGCAAGGGTTTCAGCTGTTCCGTGGTGCACGTCTGTCCCATTTGTGCAGCTGAATAGTCATTTAAATTTCATTTATATGGAGATTTCTCATTTGCGTATGGGTAAAAAAACCTTCAAATCTGAGTTCATCACTGCTCTGCAGCCATCATGACCTCTCAAAAATTAATGTCATTGTTTATTCAATGGCATTTTAAAAAAATTCTGTGCTATGTCCAAGTCTGCTCAGAAAAGTATGTCTGCCATCAATGCTCAGACACTGGATGCCTGCATTTTGGTTTTAGTAGACACAGTGCTTAAAGAACTTCCTTTCTCTTCCATGTTGTTGTAAAGGCTTGATTTTACTTTGGGCTTTCTTTGTTTTTGGGCTTTTTTGGGTAGTTTTTAGGCTAGGTTTGGCAAAATGGAAACCACTTGCTAACATCTGAACTGCAATAAAAAAGAGGAATATTTTTATGTCTTTCTTGGATTATCTTTTCCAGTCAAAGAGTTCCCAGGTTCATGTTCCAGTGCTTAAGACTGGTAACCCTCTCAGCAGAGCAAGACTTCTGTGCTTGTTCCAGACAAGGAGACAGACAAAAGATAAGTCTTACAGATAAAACTTTGGATCTTTGGAGTTCCTTGCGTTTACAGTTTTCTTTGCAAAATTAAGTCACACACTTGTACAGGAAATGAGCTGACATGCTGTTAAATTGCAGAATATATCTCTTTCTCTCAGTGATTTCACCACTTCTAGTATCTAATCTACATTTCTTGTGTCTAAGCTGCTTCCCTTTCTTACTGACCAAAGACTGACCAGGTTTTACTGATTAGGAGCACTGGAAAACCCAAATGGCAGAATTAGATTGTTGTTTTCTCAAAACTGGCTCTCTGCCCATAGACAAACCTGATCCCAAACACGGCTACAGGAATAGCAGAAGTAAAGGTTTCTATTTCACTCCCAGCACAGCAAACAAATTCTGTCCTTCAGATATTGGAGCAAAAAATGTGCCATCCTGTGCTATGGGAAAGGTCCCTTCCTGATATTTCAGGTCTCTTCCAACACAAGTCTTTCTATGATTTCTATGATAAACCCTCCAGCGAACTCATTGCCACAGTGGATAACTCTAGGCTTGAGCAGCTGTTTTGACCACTGCTGTTTGGACCACTCTTCTGTCTTGTGGAAGATACAAGAAATATTTTTAAAACAAACAGCTTGAGCAGCTGCTGTTTTGACCACTCTTCTGTCTTGTGAAAGATACAAGAAATATTTTTAAAACAAATCCATACCTCCTCTGGCTAGTAAAGGTCAGATGAAATCAACTGTGTGCTATTCTAACAGGAATCAATAACTTTTTTTTCCTCTAAGAAGGCAATTCATTGGCTTTTCTGTAGAAGTTCAATAATCTTTCCAGTGTACAAATAATCTGCGCACAATCCACTTAACTTTGATTGTGAGGTAGAAACTTTGAAGAAAATAGTAAAAAGACAATGCAGACAAGCATGACTGCACTGAACATATCTGGTAAGATCTATGAACAGGGAGAAAATTTGTACAAATTACTGAAGACCTCTATCTTGTAAATTTGGTTTACATCTTGATATTGCAACTCTTCAGTCTCCTTGCAGCCTTCCTCAATCTAGATTGTTCTGTATTTCTCATTCAGAAAACATCCCTGGATTGGCAAAACCACAAAGGGCCATGGCTGTTTCTGTCCTTTAAAATCTTATTGACTCTCCTCCTCTTCATTGCTCAAATAGATTCTCAGGTCTTCTGATCTTCTCTCAGCAAAACACCATGGATATTTGCTTACAACTCCCATTTTCACCAGATGCAGGCATAGTCCTCACAGACAAGTGTTGCTGAAGATTGACTGGCTCAAGCACTTTTGTGCTGCTCATATTTTCTTCTTCACAGTGAGACAGATATTAATTACAGGAGATTGAAAGGAGTTTGCAGCCTGTGGGATAGCACATCAAACAGATATTGGGTTGAACCACAGGTCTGGTCAGTTAATGTGCAGCTTCTGGGTGCTAGAGAAAGGCCATGATAATTCAAGTGGCAAATTCCAAGCTCTGATGTTGTTCTGATTATAAAAAGTTTCTACAACCAACTAGGAGGTAGGCAAATGCCTTATCATGTTCATATGCTTTTAACCCTTCAAGTGTTGCTGCTGTTGAGGTGAAAAATAATCAAATGTTTCTCATCTGAATGAATAAGATTGGGAAGGAGCAAGAAAGATAAGGAAGGACTGATAGATCAGGAATTGCAGGTCTGTTCTTCTGGTGACAATGACTTTGTCTTCACACCTGAACCCCATACCCCTTTTCTGTCCCGTTTTGCTCCATTGTTATACTTTATCCTTAATCCTTACCCTGCTGTGTTGTAAGACTCTATCTGAACACAAAATAGAAGAACTGGACACCAAATAGATATGCCACAAAAGTTAAATGCTATAGTGGTTGCATATTTGCTCAAACATTTTTCTCTTCCTTCATGGATCTGTAGTTAGTGGGAAACTTTCTACAGTTCTGCTGCTTTTCTCTGGACGCAACAGCGTGAATCAGGCAGAATTTCTTGTAAAGATTGAGGAGGCAGTTGAAGGCTGGTTTCTAGTGTGAGTTATTGGCATGTGACTGTGGCATGGTAAAAAATGACTCCCAAAATCACACAGATGAGCAAGAGCTGTTGAATGAACTGTTGTATCTTTTACTGCCTACCTGAAAGACGTTTTACTTTGGAGCAAGTATGGACATGTCTGTGCCTACAGGTATGCAGCCTTGGGAGATGTTGCAGCAGGGCTGTCAGCTTTTGTGATGCAAAGATTGGACTTGGCAGTGAGGTTCCATGCCTGACAACAGCCTTCTCTACACACTCACCAGGGCCCATCTGGCAGCCAGGAATTCTAGAACCATAGAATCACAGAATTATGACCATAAAATGGCCTGGATTGGGACTATCCTTAAGGATCATCTAGTTCCAACCCCCCTGCCATGGACAGGGACATGTTGCCCTAGATCAATTTGCTCAGAGATCCATCCAAAATGACCTTAAACACTTCTAGGGATGGGACATTCATAACTTCCCTGGGAAACCTGTTCAAGTTTTGTTAAACCTCATGAGATTCTCATGGGCCCACTTCTCCAGCCTGTCCAGGTAGCTCAGGATGGCATCTCATCCTTCAGGTGTGTCATACACACCACTCAACTTGGTGTCACCTGTGAATTTTTTGAGCATATGTTGGATCCCTCTGTCTGTGTCAAAAATGGACATAAAAAAAAAAACCAAAAAATGGAGGCAGAGGCCAACCACATCCTCGTCTGCAGTACGAAAAGCACGAAAAGCGCAGGCAGATCTTATCTCTCCAAAAGTACTTCATGAGAGGCAGCAGAAAAATAAGGACATGTATGGTTCCCAGAGGTATGTGGGACAAGATGCAATGGATATAAGATGCAGCATGGGACATTTCTGTTGGATGTTAGGGAAAAAATTTACAGTATAAGAGCAGTCAAACTTGGGGGCTAGAGCCTGCAGATGATGTGACCTCAATTTTTTAAGCTATTCAAACTCTGCTGGTCCAGGCACTGAGCAATTTGACGTAAGCCAGACCTGCTTTGAGTGCCTAGTTAACACAGACAACCTCCAGAAGTCCATAACCTGTATCCTAGGACTATGCAAATAGATCAGTCTTGGAAAAAAAAAAAAAAAGGATAAAGCTACATTCCCATTGAAAGTGCAAACTTTGCTTCTCAAAAAATCAAATTCTCAGGGATATTTAATGCTACATATAACTGCTGAGAATGAGCAGCTGCTTAAAAACCCATAGCTGCTTTTTGCTTGAGACAAGAGTTACTGGGTTTTACAAGTCAATGTGAGATTTTTTTTTTCTGGAAACCTTCCTTCTGCTTATTGAAATGCAAAATATAGCCTACAGGTTAAAGCATGAGACACATTAGGTGAGAAGTAGTCTAATTCTGACTCAGGAGCAGACTTGTTAAGTAACTTTGAAGAAAATGTCTGAAGTCTTTCATAGCATGTAATATAGGATGAGACAAATTCAGCATGGTTTTTAATTTTTGCATTTGGGTGTCATGGAAAATATTGCTGTACTTTTTATTTAAGAAAAGGTATTACTATATATTTTAACATTAAATTTGCCATAATTTTTAAGTGACAGATCACTAAAAGTATTTCTAAGCTTAACTGGTTATTGGAAAAACAGTTTCTTTATTAAACCTTGAAAAGAGCAGTAAGACATTGTCAGAGAAAGTATATTTTCTACAACTATTGCTTTTTATCATGTGGAATCTTAACAGAGGGATAGGACAGAACATTTAATGAGCTTTTGGATTTAAAATCCCCAAGCATATGCCCTTAATTTGGAAGAAAGAGAACATCCTTATTCTGAACACTTTTATTATTCATACTGAGCTCCTGGGAATGCAACATCAAGATTTTGAAATATGAGTTTGTCCTACCCTGCTACTTGTTGCATGGCCAGGTTTTGTAGCTATTCTGCTATATCACTGATAGAGAATGACTTTTTGAAATTAAATGGGGTCAAGGAATAATTTCAGCTTTGCAAGTACCTGTGTTTCTCTGACAGATTTCTGGTAGCAGATGTATGAAATGGCTACAATTAAGAATAGAGCGAACAGTGTATTATAAAGATGTTCATGATATCTTATAGCAAATTCACCCCACATCCTTCTCCTTTTCACATGCTTCATTCTCTTTGTTTATAAAATGTTTGAGTCAGTACTTTTCAATTATAAAACAACTGCAGTATACAAAAAGCATATGCAGAGTGGATGCTTACATCTCTCTGGAAGACTACTGTTTGATAAAGCAATAGAAGCATTTCAGGAGTACCAGAAATTTTCAGCTTTTCAGGATGCCCAGCTTCAGGGTTGCTACAAATATTTTATCACTGTATCCTGAGGAAAGTTCCTTTGAGGGCTGTCAGATCTCCTCTGAGGTATTATCTGAGCAACTGAGATAATCCTGTTGAGAAGCTGAGTAGCCTTCATACCACAGGAGAGAGATACTTATGTCTATATATATATCACAAACACATACTCACATGTGTTATATTATTTTTCATTACAATTATTTCTCTTTCTTTCACCTATAGCCACTTACGGGAAAATGCATTTTGCAATAACTGAAAATGTTTATCATCTGTTGAACAGAACAAAACATATCTTCATCAATGAACTTAACGAGTGAGATAATAACAACTGGTCCAATCCTGTTTGTCAGCTGTTTGTGGTTGAAGAGCATTGGGTGGCACTTCAGGAAGCAGACAGAGATGGGTTGCAGTTGTAGTTCCTCAACAGTGCTTCTTTGCAAAGTCCAGGAGTCACAAGGAGTGAGGAGAGTGTCCTGCTATGCTGCTGGAGAGTGGCTGGGTAAGTGCTGCAAAGGTCCTCAGCAGAGGTATTGAGGTACTGGAGACAGACCAGGAGGAGGGAAATAGTATTAAACTCAAATGAGAAGGCTGCAGATGTGGATGAAGCTTAATGGTTCCTGGTGGGAGGTAAGATTACAGCAGAGCTGGAGGGAAACATGACAGGGGAGAAGTTAAAAGTACTTTGTGTTCTTAGTCCACTGCAGCAGTTGTGAATGTCATATTTTATGAAATCACTGGAAGTAAAATGGTAGTTAAAAGTGTATTTTGGGAATATTATTGCAGAAGGGGCTGCTGGTCTCCTTTTGCATCCACACTTTCATAATCCTTTCTGAAATGTATTAAAAGGAAAAAAGACAGTGTTATTGGTTTTGCCAATTGTTCTTTGAGCAAAAAATAAGAAGGAAATTTCCATAACAATTAAACTGGTTCCTCATTGGCTCCAATACTTTTCTTTATGAGTAAATTTTTCAGAACCAGCTCAGATGCTGATCATCTCAAGTTACCCTCATAAAAGGTTAACAGATCTGCCTTCACTTTGGCACTTTTAGACACCACCCCTGATGCTCTCAGGCACTCATACAGCTCAGCAATGAAATGAAACCTCATCGTGGGCTGCAGCAGCAAGACCCCAGCCAGCAGGTCAAGGACTACAGCTGGCAAGTGAAGAATGTGATTATTCCACTCCATTTACTACCTGTTAGACCACACCTGGGATGTGTTGTCCAGATTCCATCTTCCTTGTCCAAGACAGACACTGAAAAATTCAGAGTAGCATAATTTCTCCTGCTGAAAATATTCAAAGCTCAGTTTGATGGGACCCTGGATACCTCAGTCTATAGCCCTGTTTTCAACAGGAGGTTTGACAGTAAAATTTCTCAAGGTGCCTGTCAACCTGGATGTTTTTAAGATTCAACAGTCACAATCCACACAGCCTGGGATATGCCTCTTACTTTCTGCAAAGTCATGCAGAGGTACCAAAACTGGCTCTGGTGGAGCTAAATGAAGTGCTGAAGCCTCTAAGTCTAGAAAACAGGGATAAGTTTGATGAGGGAGTGTCACTCCAACACAAATTTATCACCAACTACCTATTTAAAGCTAGCTTAGCTATTTCTACACAGCATTGTGTTCTGAATTGCACATATACCTCAGGCTCACATGGCAACACACATATCTTCTATATCCGATGCTGTACAGAAAGACTTCATGAATTCTACCATTTTACCCCTAAAAAAACTATATGGAGGCTGCTAATCTGAAACAAAAAAAGTCCAGGGAAAAAATACTACAGAAAAAGTATAATATAATGCTAGAACCTCTCACCGATTTAATGAACTTCTTCCTAGCTTAGAATTGATCTCTGTTGCACAGCTGAAATTAAGTTCATGTGAAGATAATCTTAGGTGTGGGCATGGAATGAGGTCAGACACCCACTAACATGGATAGGGGGAAAAAATCTGAAAGTTAAGTGGAGATAGTTTTTGATACAGAATTCATTCTCTTATTGTAATCTCACTGAACAGAGTGAAATCTTTCCTCTTAAGGTAAAATAAGGGGAAAAGAGTTTTAGCCAAAATAAGAGACATAAGGGAAATCTGGAGTGGATACAAAACAGGAATTGCTTTATCTGCACTTACTGTGCTAGAGGTGCTTAGTAGTAAATGGTGAGCTCTCTCACCATGAAGGCAGTAGAAATCATTGAATCACTTTCATTGATGATGCAGAGAGAAAAAGGCAGCAATGGAAATTGCTACCAGTAAGCTGATGCTTCTCCTTTTCATCTCAGTTGCACAATTAAACACATTAACTGCATGCTTTATTTTTTAAAACTCTCCAAATTCCTACCATTACCGATATCAACAAGAAAGCTATTTTGGGGAAACCTTTTCTGTGAAGAAGTACTTGAATTAGTGCTTAATGTGCTAACTTGGGAACCAGAAGCAATGGGGCTGAAGAGGCATGTTGCTGTGGCCAGTCTAATCTATCCTGTTGAGAAGAGAAAGGTCAGGTCACTGCCCACCTGTGGCTGGATTTTTTTGGGACCAGAGCTCATATCTACATAGTTGCCCACCATGCTAGGAACCCACCAAAGCTTCTCTATCACTTCCCTCTGCAACTGAACAGAGCAAAAATATAAAAAAAAGGGCTCATGGATTGAGATAAGGACCAGGAAAGATGACTCACCAAATATAGTCATGAGCAGAACAGACTCAGCTTGGGGATATTAACTGAATTTATTACTAACAAAATCAGCAGGATAATGAGAAGTAAAAGCAGACCTTGAAAACACGCTCCTTCTCAGCTCTACTTCCTCCTCCAATCCAGTGGCGGGGGAGATGGGGCATGGTGGTGTGATCAGTTCATCATACATTGCTTCTTTCCCTGCTCTGATGGTACATTCATAGTACTCCATGTATTTCTCCAGTGTGAATCCATCCCATAGGCAATAGTTCTTCACAAACTACTGCAACACAGGTCATTCTTCCCTGAGGTCCAGGCCTTCACTGACAGCCTGCTCCAGCGTGGGTTCCCCACGTAGTCACAAGTCCTAGCAGGAATCCTGCTCCAGTGTTGGCTCCTCTCTCCATGGGTCCACAGGTCCCTGCCAGGAGCCTGTTCCAGCATAGGCCTCCCTCAGGTCCCTCACATCCTCTTTTGGGCATTGAACTCATTGGGTTCCAGTGTTGGTCTCCTCCTTGTGCTGCAGGTGAGTCTCTGCATCCCTGTGATCCTCCATGGGCTGCAGGAGCACAGCTGCTTCACCATGGACTTCACCATGGGCTGCAGAGGAATCTCAGTTCCAGTGCCTGGACCACCTCCTCCCCCTACTTCTCCGCTGACCTTGGTCTCTGCAGAGCTGCCCTTCTTGCATGTTCCCACCCCACTCCTTCCTGGCTCCTTCTCCTTCTCCTTCTTCTCATTCTTCTTCATCTTTTCTTCTTCTTTTTCATCTTCTTCATATTTTTCTTTGTCTTCATCTTCATGTCATCACAGAGGCATTATCCTCATTTCCAACAGGCCCAGTCTTGGCCAGTGGCACATCCATCCTGGAGCTGGCTGGCTTTGTCTCTGACAGACTTAGAGGTAGCTTCTGGACCTTCTCACAGAAGTCAACCCTGCAACCTCCCCAGCTACCAAAACCTGGCCATGCAAACGCAGTAAATAAGGGTTTGTACACATCCTATGCAATTTATTTTGTATGTGCTTACGTTTGGTCTTCTCTCCATCATGCTTCACTGGCTACATGTGCACTAGTTTTATTTTACCTTTTAATCTATCATGTAGGGCTCATAGTATCATAAAGGAAGGATATGTCAGTCTGTCTTCACCTACTGCTTCATTAGAGCAGCAGTGAAAAATGACATAAAGTATTGTGCTCTTATGACTTCCACTGATAAAGACCAGAACATTAAATAGCCTGGATGAAATTAAACGAAGGAAGACAGAAAGAGAAGCTATTTCATAACTTATTGTTTTCAGATCTGTTTTTCTTCAGAGAGGTCTAAAGATCAGCCAAGTACAGGGACCCAGTGCAACACCACAGCACAGGGTGCTCCAGAACTAAATAAGAATATTTAACTGGCAAAACATCATTGAGACCACAAGCAGCATGGCCCAAGATTTTCTGTGGACTCCTGTGTCAATGAAATGGGGAGAAAATATATTAGGAGGACAGTGGGACAAAGGGCAGGTGTTGGTATTCTTCCACACCCCAGAACAGCAGCACTTGCCATAAATGTTGCTACACCTATGGCTGGGCTGTCTAGCTGCCTTCTTAAATATTTCAACTGAACTTCAAATAGGCAAAAGTTTTTAAAAAGTGCATCAGTAATGAGCTTATTAACAGCACAATTGGCTTCACACTTTGGCATATGCACTGAAGAGCTTACTTTAATGCAGTTAAGGTTATAATTTATATAATAAAGTTATTGCTTATCATTTGCTCAGAATGGAAAACCCCAGATTTAACAGCAAAATGAACCATTTCAGCCCAAACAATTAGATGTAACAGAGCACTTGTGTGCAAACAGCGCCTCACTCTAATATGCAGAGTGTAGTTGTTCTGACCAAGGAAAGGCTCTTGCAAACCAGTGTACTTTGAGAATGCAGCATGGAAAAATTCCCTTGCAGTGAATGCCTCCTTTCTGAAATGACAGGAGGAACCTGAATTCCTCTCCAACCCAACTGTCACAGAAACATAATGTATTTAATTGTGTTTATGCTAAGGTAGGAAATCATTATCAATCAGCATTGGCAGCAAGTTTTGCTTTCTGTATGGCTCCTAGGCAGTAGGAGCTTAGACTAATGCAGGGAGGTTTGCTCTTCAGGCAACACATTTTAGTATACTAAGTTTCATAAATATCTGTATATGTACATTCAGCATGAAAGTGATCTATGATAAAATTATTTTTTCCATGCACCTGATTATAGAGTTTGCATTACCTCTGCAGTCAGAAATCAGATTAAATAAGCAATCTGGGAATAAAACAGTATTAGTAGTTGCAGTAAGCATTTTGAGGGTAAGTAGCATTAGACTTCTGCTGAAATCCTTTTAAAAAATATATTCTTCCTTGCAGTATGTTGCCTAATCCAGCAGGCAATTAGTGAGGTTAGTACCAAGTTAAAAAATATTTTAGGATGAGCACTGTCCTTTCAAGATGAAGGGAAGAGGCATATATGCTTATAGAATTGGCATGGTGCTGCATATATGATTTCTTTCTCTGCAGTCTAATGTCATCTTTATGGTAGGAGTAATACATCTCCTTGTCAATCAGCTCCTCCTTCCATTTTTTTTCACCCTGGTGAGAACAAGCTCCCATAATGAGTGAATTGCTGTGCTGGATTCCTGATTAAAGGCACATCCCCTGAAAAACTTAATGGCTTGCAACAGCTATGAACTAGTAAAATCCTTCAAAAAAAAAAAGGTAATATTAAAGTTGCTGATAGACTGTTAAGAGTGCTGTTGTTTTTCTCTTTTTGAGAAGACACGTTCTCAAAAAGTCCATTTAGGTTGAAGACTGAACAGATACCTTTTGTATGCAGTACTGATTCCTCCTCCTGCCCTTGGTGACAAAAACTGAGGCCAAAGTAGAGTCCAATAGAAAAGAGAAGGTATGGCAAAAGCTGGGCAAATTGCTAGTGTTATTAGTATTAGAACTGTTGGTTTCTAGATCTGGGATCCCTCCCACACTATCAAAGAAGAAATACTGCAGATTTTTATGTGAACTTAAGTCTTGGTTTGTTTTCAGTACTTTTCTGAAATATCTGAATTCTGTAAGACCTGAACAGAAATTTGAGGAGTTTTATTGATACACTATACTTCCACATGGTGCAATTTTGGCATTTCTGTAGGGGGAAAATATAGTGAGATAGACTGAAAGGGAAACAGATTTTCTCCATGCCATTTTTCCTCAGGTACATATAAGCAAATTTGAGTAATAATGCCCAGGTATAATAACTTGCAAAGTAGGTATTGTTTCAGTTAGAAAACTAGGAGGAGGCCACCAGATGCATTTCCACTTTTCAGAAGAGCTTAAATTTATGGCTCTGCTATGCAAAGGTGTGTGAAACAAGGAATTTCAAGTGACATTTACTCCCTGTACTTTTCCAAAATGTTCTTTCAGATGTGTCACTGGCAGTATTTCTCACTCACAGGACACCTTGCACTGCCTGGGTGACAGCCACAAATCACAACTGATCCAGAATCCAGAGAGAGACATTTAAAGAAACTTATTATCTATAAAATGTTTTTGGCTGATACTGATACTGAATGGTTTTCCCTTTGTAGGTAATTAATATCTTTCTATTCAGGTGCTTGAAATAGTAAAGCACAGTAGAAATATGCGTCAAAAATAGACTTTTATTGGTTAACAGCTATAAGTTACTCACTCTAATTACATACTGCCTTTCCATTCTTCATATTAGCAGCTGATCTTTTATTTTATAATAAACTTCAAACAACCTATCACAATTGCAACTTAATAACTGATCAGTCAGTCTTGCTACTCACCCCAGACCCACAGCTGGCACTAGGAGGGACTCTGAGCAGATCAAAAAGCAGGCTTTCTGTAAGGGCTACAAATTATTAGGAATGATGTCCTCCCTGATTCTGTGTAATCCACACTAGTTCAGTGTTGTCAGGACTATCACTCAAGCTTTACCCACAACTAACTAAGAGCCAGGTTACCCACAGTCAATTTAAGGTGTCCAGGTGGATCTTATTTTTTGCTTTCTGCAACTTAAATAAGTGAAAAAGAATATTTTTCTAGAAGAGCCAACCACCATGCTTGCATAGATCCTGCCACCCTGTGTAGTCCACCTCTGAATTAGCACTCAAAAACCTTGAGTCCTGACAAAATAAATGTAGACAAACAAAACACCTGTGTTGCCATGGATATTCTGTGTAAAACTTTAAGTTTGGAACAGCTGAAAAAATCACTAACAGCCTGTATTCTGCCTGAGCATAAAGGCCATGGTTCTGTTTCCTCAAGGACTTTTCACAGTCCAGAGTAGAGATACCTTGATGCTGATCAGTCTCAAGACAAGCAGCCCTTGAAAGCTGGCCTGGACTCTCATCAACTCTCAGCAACTTTGGCCCTTGAAATTGTTGCTGCAATGCAAACTCAAACTAGGTGATGGTTGAATCTACATGGTACAACAGTGCTATGAAAACACACTATCATAATTCTAGATTTTCAGAGTATTGCTAAAATTACCACCAATTAATCAAAACTCGTAAAATATAGGCATTTCGAGTACCAGTGTTCAAAACTGGTGATGCTATAAAATAATCACCAGCTATGAAATAATCATCTGCCACCAGCTCAGTACATTACAGCTGAAAATCTAAACATACCAGTCTGGAATCCATTATACATGCTGTTGGTAAATCCTGGGCAAAATTTCATCAATTTAGCAGAGAAAACTAGTTGTAATTATGTATATTAAGCATTCTATACATATCTAGATCTTGATGCTAACTACAAATTAGAGACCAACAAAGGTAACAAGGGTGTCTGTCCCAGATCATATTCTGGTATTTCACTACTTGTTTTAATCCTGGATTAAAGGATTGAAGATTTGCCAACTACAAACATGTGGAAAGAATTCAACCTGAAAATCTCTTTTTTTGTTTTGACTGCTTGAGGAAACAACATTGTTACTTATCAACAAAATTATATAACTTCTATGTTATGTAATTATTATATCGCATCAAAAATATATATCAATATACAGCATTAAAACATTGTTTATGTTTTAATTTATGCTTAACTATCTGTAACTTATGTATCAAAAATATTTCATAATTTAAAAACACATACAGAAGCTACCTGAAGGTTTTAAAGATACCTTAGCTTTCTTTCCACTGGGATGTATTCACTCTAAAACAAGACCTAGAAGAAGCCAAGATAAAATTACTAATTTGAGAAAGCACAAATCTTGATTCAAGGATATCTTAGCTTTAGTTCTGCCTTTGCCATGGAGTTTTTAGCTTTTTATCCATATGCTTTTCAACAGATCTTTGAGACCAGCTTATTTTAATATAATCAAAACCGTTCTTTAGCTGTCAACCACTGTTAAAATTGCAAAATACAAAAAGACAATTTTCATCACATATCAGTCTGTTGTGCAGAGCAGGACTTCCTTGTGATTTTTCAACCAAATGTGAGGCAACAGGATGTAGTCAGTTAAAACGTTCATATGTGAGGTTACATTTAAAAGTTCCATGTCTATACTGTTGCTTTCAGAACAAGTACACTCAAATATAAGCATGTGTTCTGACAGAAACGTGTTAAGTCAGCAGGAGGGCAAAAGTGACCTGGCACAGACTCCTTATAGAGACTCAGTCCCATGCCACAGTAGGACATCTTTTACCACACATGCACCTCACAGCAACTATCATTGCTTGATGAGCCTTTGACACTGGCATGGCTAGTCGCTTTTTAAATTAAACCAAATTTTCTAGTTTCCTTCTGCTGGCACTGTGCAGCTGGAGTGATGGCACCATGTCCTGAGATCCAGACACTGAGCTAAAATCTTGGCAGAAAGCAGAGCTGAGAAATGGTGCTGGGCTGTAGGGTGATCTTTGTTTCATGCCTTACACTTAGATGTCTCTGACCACACCCAAGCCCACACTTAGTTACAATCTAGATCCTATTTGCTCTTGTCCTGACCTGTTTTCTCAAAAAACACCTTCAAATCATCCCCTTCACTCTGGGGAACAGCCCTTCCAAGCATGTGTCTTTATGAACTGTGAGGCTCACTTCTGTGTGTATAATTTATCAATTTAGGCAGTAGTATAAAGCCCTGTTCAGAAATGGGAGGCTTTGAAGATCTCAAATGGCTAAAAAGTAGCTGCAAGGTAAGGGATGCTGTGATGCAACTAAAAATCTTCCCAAGGCTGTGTGCCATGGGCAGCCCTACCCTCACATAGCACAGCCTCAAGGTTATAGTTTTGTCATCAGCTCAAAGAAGGAAACAAGGCAATGACTCTTTAAAGTATCAGGTCTTTTGCTTTTTGTCCTTAGAGCTTACATGGAATGAAGGTCCAAGTAAACAACACTTGAAGAGTGGAGAGAAACTCTAATCTGTAAGTATACATAGAATGAAAAATAACCCTTTGGTTTGCAGTTTTTAAAAGAATGCTTGCAAGTTTAGAGGGGGGGAAGCATTCAGTGGTCTGTTTTATTTTGAACCAATTTTCTGCACAAATGTTTACTCATTGTGTTTGGTAATTTCCTAGTAAGGGACAGCATTGCTTCATTCTTTTCCATATCGCTACCCGGTAGTTTTACACTCTTTTCTAAAACTTGGAGGCAGTGCATTTTATTTTTATCCATCTTTTGAGTGTGTGTGTTTGGTATCACCCAGTCTCTGTAAGGACAAGAAGGGTTTTTTCTCTCTGTTAAGATACAGCTAAGGAGGTAAATAATCCTTTTTAGGAACACTTCATGGTTTCCATATTTTTTGTATAATAATAGTGACAATCTCAAATGAAAGAGGACTAACTTAACGTGTTTTTCAATCCCATTTGTTCTTCAATGGACTGAATTGAAACCACAAAATATTGGTATAATGTTGACAGCCTGCAAGACATGAACTGTTGAGCTACAAAATGAGTTAGGGGAATCATGAAAGGTTGTTTGAAAAAAGTCAATGTCTAAATGTAAAAATGTGATTGATATTTAATGTTATTTTAGTTTTAGTGTTTTCCATTTAGCGGGTTTTTATACTTAAAACTTCAGGTTTGTGTGGTTATTTTGAAATTAAAGAAATTCTGCAATTATTCTAGTGGCATAGCCTATGTTACAATAACACAGCGTGAAATTAGAACAAATTGAAATGCAATTAAAATGCCCTCAACAGAAAACATCTTTGATACTAAATGAGGATTCTGTGAAACAGATGCAGATTTTAAACAGACTTTTGTTAAAAATTATTTCTATTTTTCACTTCCTCCAACCTAGTCTAGTTCAGTGTAGGAATGTCAGTTCTGACAAACACTCATTTTTCAATTTATTAAACCTGTCGAAAATAGAAATCTTTCATATGAGTTGAACTTTTTTCTCCTCCAAATTCAAATGAAACTTCTCAGTTGGGTGCATGCAGACGGAAAATGCTTCTTCTGCAGAGCCCAACTGTCAGAACACATGAAAATCTGTGTGAAGCCTGCCAGTCTCTCAGCAGACATGTACGGGGGGATAAATTTTGCAAACATTTGTTATACAGAGTAGAGCTCACTGTTTGACAGAGATTGTAAGAGTGTCATTTCTGACAAATGAGTGGTTTTTTTTAATGAGTTGATATAATGTTGATGTAACATAATGGTGACTCATGGACTAAGTTTGGAAAATAGAATGGAATGAAGGGAGCGAGCCAGTGACAGGCTGATCTGGATTGCTAAATCAGACACAAAGTAGAATAAGCATTTTACCCCTGCCAAATTCGAAGTTGTTCATCTAAGAGCCAAGTACAAGTGTAATGGCAGTTCACTGAGGAGCCACAGGTATGGCTGGATCAAGGGAGAATGAGCCTCTTCTGTCTCATATCCGGTATCTACAGGGGAAGGCAAAATTTGACAAAGGTTTTTAAATCTGAAGACAGAGGCAGATGTACATAAAATGCCTGGAAGCTGAGGTTGTACAAATTCTGTCCAGAAGTATGATTAATATTTTATTCTTTCTTATATTTTTTGCTTTTTTAAAATAGTAAGATAGATAACAGCAAGATAAAAGAGAAACAAGTTCCTGAAGATTGGAATGAATATTTCTTACCTGGAAAATTTTGACAGAGATTAAATTGTTTTCATAAATCACACAATGATTTGGGATGAAAGAGGCCTTCAAGATCATCTAGTTCCAACAGCCCTGCTATGGGAAAGGACATGTTCCACTAGAGGAGGTTGATCAAATCCCCATCCAACTTGGCTTTGAACACAGACAAGGACTGAGCACTATGACTTTTTCTGTCCTGAAGAGAGCAGTCCAGGGAAATCTTACAGACTGTGCTGCAAAGACAGTCACATGAAATGAGTGTGAGGGCATTATCTGCACTGACAACTGACAAATCTTGAATCCACAAGAATCTTTTTGCTGATCATATTTCTGAAAGAAACTAGCCTCTGGCCTGTTAGCAAACTACCTCCTTTTTTAGACTAAATCATCTATTTTTGCAATTGTCCCCCAGCCCTTGGCACCAGCAGCTGCTGTGGCATCCGAATGAAGTGGTGCCCACTATTGCCTTGTGGCTCAAGGTTCATGTCCAGCAGAAGTTCAGCCAAGTCATGAGAGGTTTAATGCAGAGGAAGATCAAACCTGGCTCCAAGACTTGAGCAATATCACTGAACTAGCAGCTACTAAAGGGGGTGGGAAGGCACAGAAACAAGAACAGCTGTGTCATGTGAGGTCCACATTAATTCTTTTTCCATGTGCCTCCTGCTAAATTCTGGCAAAAGGACCTGTAAGCTGCATTTCAGGTCAGTAGGTTATAGCTTTGTGACTGTCAGTATGATAGGAAACCTCACTTTGCCAAAAAGCAGCATTTCCTCTGTGAAACATGCCCTGTGTTATGTTACACTCTGCATTCATCACGCAATGATATTTCAGTGGGGTGCCTGTGCTACTGGGGAGCTGATAATCTCCTATCACAGCTGCTAGTAGCTTTTTTTTTTTTTTTGAAGATTAATGAAAATTACATCTCCTGCAGATTCTTACTATGCAGAGATTTAACAAAGACTGCAGAATTCTGCAGAAACCTTCATTTCATGGACTCAGTTGCCTATCTGCAGACAGAAATAGGTCTCTTGTTGTCCCCTGCACTGGAATGTCTGAGTAAAATAGCAGTTATCTGACTTCTGCCTATCTGTTCTTACTGCCTTCAGTTCAGGTTTCACTGCTGGCCTCTGAAGGGTGACAACAAGAAGTCCTTCCTCCCCAAGTGCAGCCTTGCTGCTGGATCTGCTCACACCAAGCCACATTTACAGTGTGTTGCCTTTCCCTCTGTGACACTGTTAAAAGTTTTAGACTTGAAATATGCATTTAAAATCAAAACAATGTGATAACACCTCTTTTTAGAGACATCTTTTCAAACTGAAGTTTAACAGTTTGGAGAAACTGATGAAGAGCTCTTGCTAATCCCTTCTGACTTGCATGGTTGTGAGGATGAAGTACTCAGAAATGAGAACAGAAGTGGAAGGAACTTGCACCACTTCTGATGCAAGAGCTGCAGTGTGCCAATCTGCAGTGACTTTAATAAAAATCTCCTTCACTGCAACCCATTGTAATTTTCTTAATGTAATGGAATTAGTTGTCCACATAACTCTGAAATGCAAGATAGAACACAGGTCAGTAATGCCAGCAATCAGTGCATCAGTTTGAGATACGGCACTTATATTTGTACTGATTATAATAAGATATCTGGAGTCTTAGATGCATTGGGATAGCTAGAGAATAACTTTTCAATGTAGGAGGAGATCTTTTTTACTGTGAGGGTAAGTGCATAGAAATATTGCTAAGAAAGAACACAAAACAACTGAGGTGCATAAGAGATATTCATTCCCCACTATGAACAAAAACAGTTTATAAAACTGTTATAGGCATTTCCTCTTTTCCATAAAATGAGTGGACTGATAAAAAACTTTTTCACCTCCCAACTTTTGGCAGTTCATGCTACCAAAAAAATTGAAAATAAAGCTGAAGTATCACTCATACAAAGAGATGGAGGAACTACTTTCTGAGGTGAAAAGCATTTGAGTATTAAATGAAAAATCTCAAAAACTCGGGACAGAACTCCTTCTTGTGTTGTGAGACTCACTAGTAAAATGGATGACTTACAAGAGTCAGTTTTAAATCACAGTTCAGGCAGCAGTAGCAGTATAACTGTGATAGTACAGAGTCCAAGACCATTCATTTTCCCTGCTTCTTTTCTGTAACTGTAATGTGAACATCCCCTGAACAGTTTTACAGATAAAAATATGCTTCAGGGTAACACCCTACCTGAACTCTTCTCCTCCTATAGGATTTTCTAGTACTTAAAATCCAACAGGGGTTGCATTTAGATTTATAAGAATTATTTCTAATCTCTCTTTTAGACTGTAATACATTAAAAATTTATAGCATACTTTTCAAACTTGCTATTAACTTTCATCTAGGTTCTGCTTGGGTCAGACAGCATGATTTACACTTACCCAGGATGTCCTCTTCTAATGTTTTTTAGCAGCCCATTTCGTAACACCCGGTTACTACATGTAAGATTTGAAATGGCCCTGAGAATCAGGACAGTACTGCCCACGCTTCTTGGCCTGGCAGGATCTAAGCAGGATTTCCATGAAGTCTGGGTATCCATGGTGTTTAATCCCTCACTGAGAGAAACTGTCCATGGAGAAGAAGTTGACTGTAATGTGTTCAAAACTCAGCTCTCAGTAACAAACAGAATTTGTATCTTAGATAGAACAACATATAGTTATTACCTGGCCCTGGGAAGGACAGTTTTGTGTTGCAAATAAACAAATGGATGAATGAGTAGCAGAATTTAAACAATATCTCTGATCTTCACTGTAAAAGCATGAAGATGCTCTTAGAAGAGAGGAGAAAAAATAACACAGCACAAAATCATCACAATGATGTAGTTTCTCTAAGGATCATTTTCCCCCAGATATTATTGATCCATGCCTGTTTTTAGGACTGTGGCTGGAAATGTCATAAGGACTAAAGAAGTTCTCTGCCCAGCCGTCTCATCCATTTCCCTTAGGCTGGAGGATGTTTGGATAAAATACAGGTTACAGCTACTGATGTCATCTGTGAGATTTCAGGATTATTCCTTGAGCAAGAGCCAGGTGGGAAGTCTTCCTGGATTTTTAGGTGGGCCATCTCATTCCTACCTTATCTTAGTCTTTCCATATTCTTTCATTTCCAGAATATGTACCAGGAATATTTCGGGAACATGACTGAAGGGACCAGGAACAGCAGTGACTCCTCTTCCACCTTCATTCACACCAGCACCATGAGTGCCATTCTGGTCACTGTCTACTCGGTTGCCTTTGCTGGAGGTGGAATTGGGTCCATCGCAATGTCCTTCGTGCTCCTCAAGATGAACACCCTGTCTGTGACCACGACTGCCATCATTAACCTGGTCGTTGTGCACAGCCTCCTCCTCTTCACGGTGCCCTTCCGCCTCCACTATTATGTCAAAAAGAAATGGGTATTTGATATGCCATTTTGCAAAATGGTGAGTGCCATGGTGCACATCCACATGTACCTGACCTTCATATTTTATGTGATCACGCTGGTGATCCGGTGGCTCATCTTCTTTCAGTGGAGGGACAAGGTGGAGTTTTACAGGAAGCTGCACGCCATTGGGGCGAGCGCTGCCGTGTGGGTCTTTGTCATGGTCTTTGTGGTGCCGCTCTTCTACTTCGAGTATGGACGCTCAGGCTTATACAATAATACAACATGCTTCAAGTTCCACAAAGAACTACAGCACGAGGGTGTGAAAGCCCTCAACTACACCGTAATTGTAGCTGTTGCCCTCATTTCTTGCATCCTCTTGAGCTTGCAGATTTTTATCCTGGTAAAAGTGGTGAGAAAATTTTCCACCTCTCTCTGTTCACACCAAGAATTCTGGGCCCAGGTGAAAAACTTGATTTTCATCTGGATCATCATAATTTGGTTCCTTCCCTATCACCTGTTCAGGGCCTACTACATACAGTACGTGAGTGATTTTGACCAGTTAGAAAGCTACAATGAGGTTTTTTTGAGCCTGACTGCCCTGAGCTGTCTGGACCTGCTGTCATTCGTGCTGAGTGGAAGCCGCTTCTTCAAGCAAAATGTGGGGATGCTCCACAGAAGGTTGCCTTGCTGCTAGCATCAGCCTCCTGCAGCATCCTGCAGATCCTGCAGCGTGTGCAGGACCTGGGAGAGGACAGTGATACAGTGATGGACAGACACAGCAAACTCACTCTGCAGCAAGCTGAGGGTGGGCTCTGGAAATGAAATGGTGCAAGACGCTCGCACAGGGCTTTGCACATCAGCTTCCTGGAGTAATAGAACAGACTGCCTCCAGGGTCTCAGCTAGTAAACAGGAAGGTGAACTCAGTGATTTCGTCATGGTGCTACCCAGTCATCTGTGGATGGACCTGGAGAAGAGGGGAGAAAGGTCATGGGCTCTTCTGTCCTACTGTTTTTACATCAAAACTTGTGAAGTCAAAGGCACTAGGAGGAGACTTGATAACTGAATGCAGAAACACAAATAAGAAAGCTAGTTTCTATGGACTAAAGTACAGATTTTTTAAACTTAAAGATCTATATCATTTTCATATACATTTCATATTTATTTCCCACAAGCTCTCATAAAATATCAGGGAAGATATTGTTCTTCCTGTGCAGGTCTGTTTATTTATGGTTAAGTGTAATTTTCTAAGTGAATTGAACTATTAAACCACCTATTTAAAAAACTAAAACAGTGATAGTTATTTCTTAAAATATTTTCTCAAAATCACTTTTTGAGATGGTATCACTGCAGCAGAAAATAATTTTCTCTTTCTCACATTATGAAAATATGTCTAAAAATTATAGACTATTACTGAAATGGACATTGCAAGTTCAAATAAAAGCCTGTTTTTTATTCACAAAATTTTTCATTCAAAAGTAATATTTTACAGTCAGGACAAAATTTTTTAGATCATTCAGACAAAATTTGTCGTCTCTTCAAAAGACAAATACCTTAGGTATCCAAGGTAACAATGGTTTTTTGTAAATCTTATGTTGATTTTCTGCATTTATGAAGTTTATAAGTAGTTACTCACAGTGTCTTTAGCTTGAAAGCAACTCTATAAATTTTGTACTCTGTACGGATGGAAGGAATGAAAATATTGCTGCTTGGATTGGAGGATGGAAAAAGTTAATAGACCTAGTGTAGCTAAAAAGCATATTATATATCAGTGAGACATTGCCTGAAGACAGAAATAAATTCCACTAAAAAAGATTAAAATTTTGGTAAAATATTTCTATGAAAGACATTGAGGCTTTCACAGCTCAGCTCCTTTATACCAATCCCTAAGAAAGAATATAAATCTCAGCTCCTCTAATGCAAGACATCAATGGTTAATACATCTTTATTTTTCTTGCCATCTGCATAAGGTCACATTTTTTCATCTAGAATTAGTGGGATAATAATTTAATCATTTAATAATTTAACTAATTAGAGGTTATCAGCTGATCAATTTCAATGAGAGTCTCTCCTCATGATGCTGTTGAAATCCACCTTTTCAGCCTTGTGAATCTTTCCATTCCTTTCTACTTCACCTTCAGCATCACTTGCACATCAGACAGCAATAAATAGCAATTGGTTGATCTTGTTGTACCTGTGCAATCTCATTGCTGTGTTCATTGCTTTTGGTCCCACCAAGATTGTTACTTTATGGGATCCCATCTTTTCTGTAGTCTTCCTACCTTGTCTTCCTTCCTTCTTGCTTCAAGGTCCTTTATATCTATCAGGATGTTTGATCATAAAAAGGTGTTTTCAGGTCGGAATATGAGTCATGCTATAAAACACCAAAAGGTGGAAATCACTGAAGTTCATAACACAAGTGAGGTGTTGGGCAGTTGTCATGGCTCACCCTTTGCAAACAGCCTGGACCACATCTGTAAAGAAAGAAATGTGAAAGCTTGCAGTGTGTGTATATCTGAGAAAAATCTGTCCAAGAAGGCTTTGGTGCCCAAAGGATCACAGTAAAAAGAATGACAACTACCAGCCACATTCAACAGTAGTTGGGGAACTACTTTCAAAACATGGAGAGAATCAACTTGGATGTGTAGCTTACTACTAATTAACTGTGTGTCATTAAGAAAGCAATAAACTGCTATTATCCAGATTTGTTTTAAAGCTACACAAATAAATCATATTCTCCTTGTGGTGAGAGAGGATGGAAATTGGCATAACATTTTTATTTCCTCCCCCAGCAATGTGGTTGGTTAAAGAAAATGCCTTGCATGCATTCTGTAGGCACTGTGTACCTTTGTAACATTATATTATAACCCTTCTACTATAATAAAGCTATTTACAAACAAAATGACTATGTGCTTAAAAAGTAAAGTCCCTCTTACAAAAATGCACATAAATTATACAAGTAATTAGAAGTACTTTATATCTGCATTTGGAATGAAACATAAAGCATGATTTTAAAAACAGTACCTCCCAACTCTACAGACCAACAAATCTTGTTCATTCATGTGTTAAAGTCACAAGTAATTTAATTCCTGTGAAAATGCAAACTTTCACAGTAGCCTGCACCATAGCATCACAAAAAATAGTAGTGGCTTCTTTCCCCCTAATAGAATTTGTTGCTAATGATGTTAATACTAACTCAGCATGATAACAAGAAAATTAGGGGGTCCAATAATTCCATTATTAAAGTTGGTGATCTTCGCCAGCAGCAAGTCATGCTTTTTATGGGACTGTCTATGCAAACTTTATGTCTACCACATGTCTTGCTTTGTAAGAGTCAGTGTCTGGCAGAGAAAGCCTTCCCCTGCCCTGAGAGAATGAACTCCCTTAACTGTGCCAGGAGTTGAGCACTATAGAAAAGGGGGAATTTCCAGTTACCTTCATCTGCTTGGTCAGAGGCACCACAATCATGAAGGTGACCCTTTTTTCCCCTAACTGGATGACAGAGGATAGTACTAGACTAGGAAACAATCATGATATCACACACTATTACAGAAGGACATAGAGGGTATTGGATCTGAAGAACAGGACTGGGAATGAGGAGAAGAGAGCAGACTGTCAGCATACTCTGCCACACAGCAACAAGGCAAGGTGACTGTGTTGCTGGCCTTCATCTCAGGTGATTTATTTAATCCTTTAAAGTTGCTAAAAAATGTTGCACTCTCACTGATGGAGCAAACTTACCCTCAGCCACTCCTTGTTCCCACTCCTGCATCGCTCTTTCCATATGGCTGGAATTTGCCTGCTGAATGTCTTTCAGCTGCATCAGTTCCCTCTGTAGCTCACCAGAGAATCATGGAAAATCAAGTCAAGGCAAGGACAAATACAGCAAAGACTGCATTTTCCAGCAATCCTGACTTGAGGCTTTTATCAGATTGTGATCCTACTTGTCTAATTCCCCTTAGGATACTGATCTTTTCTTTCCAGCTAGTTTTCCATAGTCTGTGTCATCTGACATTTCCATTTCCATGTATTCCAAATAACCAGGGCGCCTGGACTAGAAGTACTGGTTAGGGAAGAAGGTACCTCCATAGCTGCAGGTCAGGAAAGAGGCACTTTATGCTTTCTCCAGGGATAGAGAGAGATGGGCATGAAAAACCCTGAGAGCAGCACAGGTAGCAGTTTCTGAGCAAAAGCCTCAACAGAACTGCAGAATTGGACATTTCTGACTTGTAAAGTCACTCATTTCTGCTGTTTTCAGAGAAATAGGACTTGGCGTGCATTTTCCCTATAAGTAAACCCTATGACTAAGACTTGATTGGAAACAAGGGCTGGCTTCAAAAGTCAAGGGGTCATTAATAAAACACCAGCTTGACTTCCCAGACAAAAATTTCAAAAAATCAAACTAAACTTTCTGACACTCAGTGAAGTAATTTTCCTCACTTGCGAACAGATGCTTAATAAACCAATTTTTTTTTTGCTGAATAGAGAAATACCAATAAAGCTAATATACAGTGCTCATTCCCTGGAAGCCATCTGTAAGTAATAGATAGTCCTCTTTTCTCTGGTGAGGCAGCAGACATGCCATCTGGCTGCTTTCACCCTCAACCAGTAACTTCCCTCTTTCCTAGCAATGCCTCCAGTTCAGGAGTGCCAGGCTGGTTTTGCTCATCAGCTCTTCCAGGTGTGCCCTCAAGGAATTATGTGTCATTTATGTGTGGCTAGGGCTCAGAATCACAAAATCAAAGACTGTGAGGTAGGAAAGGCCCACAGGGGGTCATCTGATCCAGCCTCCCCGCTCAAGTAGAGTCACCCTAGAGGACATAACACAGAATTGCAGACAGATGGTTCTTCATATCTCAAGTAAGGCAGATTCCACAACCTTTCTGGGTAATCTGTCCCAGTGTATGGTCCCAGCACAGTGAAGAAGTTCCTCTTCATATTCAGATGGAATTTCCAGTGCATCCATTTCTGCCCATTGCCTCGTGTCCTAGCTCTTGGCACCACTGAGAAGAGCCAGGCTCCATCCTGTTGGCACCTTCCCTTCAGATACTGATAGACATTGATGAAAACCCCTTTCAGACGTCACTTCTCGGTCTGAACAGGTCCAGCTCTCTCAGCCTGGCCTCATAAGGGAGAGGCTCCAGCAGAAATGTAGAGGTGCTCATCTTCCTAGCCCTTCAGCAGACCTGCTCTGGAACTCCATGTCTCCCTTGTACCACCACCTTGTGGCCTAACCAGGGCTGAACAGAGGGGCAGGATCACCTCCTCGGACCTGCTGGCAAAGCTCTTCCTAATGCACCCCAGGATACCACTGTCCATCCTGGTCACAAGGGCACTGCAGCCTCATGGACACCCAGGACCCCCAGGTCCTTTTCTCCAGGGCTGCTTTCCATAAGGTTGACCCCCAACCTGTGCTGGTGCAGGGGGTTATTTTTCCCCGGGTGCAGGACTGTGCATTTTCCTTTGCTGAACTTCAGACAAGTAGGCTCACGTGACTGAGGTCTTTCTAATAGCAATGGTGCCAGAGCCATAGGTGGGGAGGGTAATGCACAGCCAGCTGGGGGCTCAGTTACCAAATCCAGAGGCAACCCCACCCACGGCAGGGTCATAGTCAGGAAGGGACACATGCACAGTGCTGACAATATAGGTGAGACAGACATTGCCAGAGAAATTTGATAGCATCCTCAAATGCCTCATCTGAACCTGTAGGAAGCAAGACCCTGATTTGTGCTTGACAGGGAACACATGCTAAGGGAAGGACTCATAGAAAAGAGTCATAGCCCCTGATCTGCTTTCGAGTCCTGCAGCATGGAGAAACTCAACCATGGTTGAGGGGGGAAGCATAGCCCAACAGAGTGGTGGCACCACGATCTCTAACGACAGCATGTAAAAATTAGGACTTTGTCTTCCCAGTAATTTTCCCCAGTGGAGCGAGAGCTCACAGAGACTTCACTAATAAAATAACTACAAAAAAGTGAGAGAAAATTAGAAAGGGCAGATTGTGTCTGTGCTAATGGGAAAACATGGTGGACAACCTTAAATCATACCCTTGGAAAGGAGAGTCTCACATGTCTGGAGGCTGCATGGAGAGAAACACAAATTCCACATATACAGAGACAGACCACAGTCCCAGTCCTCTGCTAAAGAATCAGCAGCTGAATGAGAATCATCTCAAGACATTAAATGTTTCTGTACACTAGAAATAGCATCACAAAACAAAGTTCCACATAGGGAAAAGCAGAATATAAGTTAAATTCATCTTGCAAGAATAAAACTGTCTTTACAGTGAAGTGGCCTTCAGAAGTTTAAATCTGAACAGCACACAACCTGCATATAGTATCATGAATCTGTGAAAGTGGCTATTAAAAGAAAAAAAAAAAAAAAAGCTTGGCAATTTTCAGTTCTTTCATGAAATGACAGTTTCAGCTACATAATATGACTGGGTTTAGGTATTTCAGAAAATAATGGTCATTATATTACACCCCTGGACCACATCCTTTGCTCGGTTATCCTGATCACCTGAAGTACCTAATGGTTTCCAGTACTTCATAATATATTACCTTTTATCACTATTGTTCTAGTATTGATAGAGGAAGGTCAGGTCAAATATCAATCCAAAGAACAAAAAATTTAAAACCCCGGTACATTTTACAGAATTGTCCTCAGAAGAGTCTTTATTTTAGAGAATGTAATATATAGTGTGCTCGGTAATATACTGTGGGGTTTTAAATAGTGTGGGAAATAAAGTGAAAAGAGCTCTTTCTGTTATCTTTTAAACCAACATGTTCAAAAAGCTAGAGGTTGGACATTTTGCATAATGCATGCCTACTATTTTCTGTCATTTCGCAAAATAACTGGAAGTCATTCTGAGAAATGATTGAAAATTTTATTCTTTTTGCAAAATGTGTGGTTTCATATTATGGCTGTAATGTATGTCAGAAATTGGTGCAAGAATAGCTGTACATAAACAGAGGGAGTTGAATAAGATTTCTCTCTAATTGCTGAGTAATCATTCCTGAAGTTGCCCCAGGATTTTCAGCTTAAATTTAGAGAACAACTGTACAAAAAGAATACGAAATGCTCCACATATGTAATTCCAAAGAAAGAATATTGTGCAACTATTGCTGGAATAAGGACAAGGAAGACAATCCCAAGACAAAGTTGAGCCATGAATACTATCTGCTTAGAAAGTAAGTATGAAGAGCACACTAAGTCTAAATGTACATATCAGTGCTTTCCCCATTTACATACACATAATTATTTCTAATAAACTGCTTACTATGTGCCTCATTTCAGATATGAAATTCTACATGTGGACACACTGAGAAGTTGATTGAGAGAAGGCAAACAGGAGCCTCCTTTATGTGGGCATCAAGGATATGTACAATATAATCATAAAAACACATACAGCTGTGGTGGCCACAACTGTGCCATGAAACTCTTGTTGTCTAAGTGTGCAAACATCACCAGAGATTCTGTTAAGCACTTAAAATCCTTCTATCTAGTGGGCCAAGGAAAGAGAAGGCACTACTCTGAATGGTTTTCTGACTGATCTTTTCTGAACAAGGAGAACTTAGTATAGGGTAAATTGACTGTCAACATGCAGTCCATGCTTCTGGGCAGCTTGAAGTGGATAATGATGCACTAGGAGCTCATCACCAAATTTTGTGTTCTCCATCCACTTACAACAACAACAAAAAAAGGCAGCTGAAGTGGTTGTACAGCTTCTTGACATCTCTTTCACTTTTGACAATCTTTTTATACTGCAGGATCATGATGGAACATAATTCATTATTCAGGTAATGCAAGAACTAAAGTCTTTGTGGTCTCGGCTCAGCTTTGAGCATGGAAAACCAGGATACTGTAGAAGGAGAAACTAGCAGAGCATCCAAACAGCATAGTAAGGAGATGTTCAACAAGTATCAGGCAGATGTTAATTCATAGGACCAGTCAGTGGGAATATGCTTTGTGAAGTTTGCTAAGAATTCAGCTCATCACTTGGGAAGAAAATTCAAGCTTACAATTTGAGCTTATCTTGCTTTTAATGACTTTATATGTGCAAACTTATGTATCAAGTATTTTTCAAAAATTATCTTAAAAACTGAGAAATAATAGTTCACTGATTTACCAGTCTGCATGTGTGCAGGAAAGGAAAGGATGAGGAAAGGAAGCTGTAGGGCTTTTTTTATGGAAACAGGAAAAAGCTCAGCCTACCAACAATGCTTACTGTCCCATGCCAATATAAAATCATGATATTGTTTATGTCATTCTGCCATAATGAAAGAGTTAGAAACTGATATACTTCGGGTTTGTATTGACTTTATTGTAAAAGTCCTTTACAGCATGAATTTAATTTCATTAGGGAGCAGAGTTAATTAGTGGAGCTGTTTCTCATTACTAATGTAACCCATATATATGCAGAGTCTCATTAGCTCTGCGGTTATCTCCTCTGTATGCTCTGTTATATAAATAAAGAGGCAATTTACTGTAGCACTGCTCTGATATTCAAGAATATTCTCCTTTCAGGGTTGCTGAATGGATGTTGCACGCTTTTGTGCACTTTACTTTGTCTCAACAATAATCAGCCTGGAAACTCAGTCACAAATACCAAAATGAAAAATAACCACTCTTGAAAACGGGGTTCTCATGCTGTCTGCCGCTGAGAGGAGACTGTAAATCTGAGCTGATACCTGTTTCACTGAGCAGTATTAATGTTCAGTCGAGTAAGCAGTTTGAAAGGCTGAGCCTTCTCTGTTTCTTTTGAAGAGTTAGAGCTCTTTGTAATGCAGCAGTTGGATGTGGACAATAAACAAGGATGGCAAATACCACCAAACTTAACACCCCAATGAGTGTGAAGTAAAGGAAGCTGCAAAATTAGAAGAACAAATAAAACACATGACAAGGCAGTTAATTCACAGAGAAATAAAAAAATCCAGGCTGTGACAAAATAGAATCTGCAAAAAGGTCTCAGCTGTTTCTTGATTAAAGAACCCAAACTAGTAACTCGTGAGCATATTTAAGTACACAGGGGACACAAAAGAGTGGTAGCAGAGCCATACAAAGAAATACAGCATGTGAAATGTATCACCATAACAACATCTTTTACAAAAATGTGTAGGAGTGTGAAACCACTGCAGTACATGTGAAGTAAAAATGACAAAAATAATAATTATGTTGGACCAAGGTGGTTTCGCATAGTTTAATGTCAAGGGGTATTTTTGCTAGAACAGAAAAATCCTGAGATGATACAATAATAGCAAGGACAAAATCTTGTTCTGGAGGTCAGGATGTGTGTAGGAGCAAATGATAACTTAAATTTGTGTTACAGAATGTTCCACGTTAGTAATTGCTGCCAGTTAGTAACTACATTTAGTAACCAAATTTAGTAATTTGAACCTTCACAAACTTATGAACACAAAGTAAAGGTGTGGAAGAAGATTCACCTCTGTAGTGTTGAGATGAGTTTAGATCACAGTAAAAATGGATAGTAAGTGTTCAAGATCATCCAGTCCTACCCTCTGCTCAAAGCATGGCTAAACTCAAAAGTTAGATGAGGCCGCCCAGAACTGAGTCCATCTGTGCTTCAAAAATCTAAGAATGGAGGATCCAAACACCTTCTCTGGTGTTGGAGCTGTGGGCCTCCTGAGTCATAGCTACACCATTCTCAAATTGTTATCAATACCACAGAATCCCAGATTCAATAGAATATACTGACTTGGAAGGGACCCTCAAGGATCATCAAGTCCAACTCCTGTCCCTACACTGGACACCCAGAGAATCACACCATGTGCCTGAGAGCATTGTCCAAATGTTTCCTGAGCTCTGGCAAGCTCAGGAATTACTGTTTCCTGGGAAGTCTGCTCCAGTGTTCAACCACTCTGTGGGTAAAGAACATTTTCCTAATGTCCAGCTTGAACTTCCTCTGACAGCTTGAAGCAATTCCCTTGGGCCCTATCGCTGCTCACTGGAGAGAGGAGACGGCTGCTGCCCTTCTGCTTCCCCTAAGTGCTCCTAATCCAAACCCAAAGCCCTTATCAAGAAAGAATTAAGTGATCTGACAAACAACAAACATGGATTTCCATAATCTTATCTTTCCTCTTCTTTATAAAGAATATTTTACCAACAACCATACAGCTTGTTGCCCCAAGGCACAACGAACTGAATTACAGCAGGGACAGGCTGACCACCATTCCCCCAGCCAGCTGAGGTCCCTGTGAACAGCAGCCACAGCTGCCCGCATGTTACTGCTTCCTCCCACTCAGTGCTATCCACAAAGCTCTGTCCTCTTACACAGCTCATGGTGGGGACACTGGAGGTTTTCAGATCCTGCACTGAAGAGCTTTGCTATCAGCTGACTGCCAGCTTCTCCTGGCAGCTCTTCTTTGGAAGTCTTTCAGAGCCATGCTCGACCCTCACACCCTTGCTCACCTGATATGTCCCATCTTCCAGTGACCAAACATTTTTTAACATACCCCACTCTGTCCCTGTCTTTTTCTACCAAGTGAGATTTTTGCTACCAGTGGCAGATCCTTTTAGGAAAATATTAAGTAAGTATTGTCCTTATTACTGGTTCCTTCAGAGGAAGGTTTAACCTAGAAAGTTTTTTTCCTGGATTAATCTGTATTTGAGACAAGCATTGAAACTTAATTTTTAAATTTTTCAAAAAATAACCTTTCATTTTGAAATTATTAATATTTTATTACATATCTAGAATATTTAAACAGTTTTCTTCACAACTGTATTTTAATTTTCCTGTACTGGCCTGGCTGGGATGGAGCAATTTTTCCCCATAGCTGTCCATATGGTGCCGTGTTTTAAATTAGTGGCAAAACAGTGTTGATAACACACCAGTGGTGCAGCCCTTGCTGAGCCAGGCTTTCATGGCACCAACACCTTTTCTCTTTTATGAGTCTGCTCCTCTTGCCCATGGGCTGAGGGTGGCAGGAGGTGGGGAGGGGACACAGCTGGGACAGCTGATCCGAACTGCCTAAAAGAATCTTCTGTACCACATAACAACACACTCAGCAGTAAAACTGTGAAGGGGGAGTTTTGCCAAAGTAGCTGTTGCTCAGAGACTGATTTGGCATCATTTTCAGGTGGTGAGGGATGACTGCTTTTGCATTGCTTAATTTATGTTTCCCTTTATCCCCCTCCACTTATTAAACTGCCTTTATCTTGACCCAAAACTTTTCTCTCTCTTTTGCCATTCCAGTTCTCATTCCCCCCCCCCCCCCCACCTCTGGGGAAATGAGTGAGGGCTTAGCTTAGATACCAGCCAGAATTTAAGACACATTTTTAAAGAAGTAGTTAAAAGACTGTAAAATTCCTTAAACTTGTAGTTTAAGAGCTTCAGTTTTGAAAACAAAATTGGATTTTAATACAATCTTATTTTTATTCAAATTCTTAAATTTGAACATGTAAAGCAAAAAAATTCCTAAGGCTCAAAAAGGAAAAGCCTGTTATTTATTAATTTTTTAATCAGGAGGATTTGGACTATCGGGAGGATCTAAAAAACAACATTTGAATTAATTAATCTTTATCCTCTCATAGGTAGCAACTGGTTTCTGCTGGCTAATTATGTTTTGACAGTCTTGCCTAAAAGCATGCTTAATGAAAAAAAAAAGTAAGAAGAAAATTAATTGGCCCTTTTGTTGTCTTCCTTTGAACTGAGAACATAATCCCTGGATTTATTTTTGACAGTTTACATCTTCTCATATAAAGGAACCAAATTTTGAAGTTTTCTATTATTTAAGCCTTTATGTTTATAGCTAAATACAATGTGTTTAAAATGCTTATTTCTAATACAATTATTTCTGCTATTTTATACATTGAAAATATACAATTGAAGCACATAGGCCTATGAAATTTGAAATGTGTAGGTAAACTTCCCCCCGTGATTTTCATCTACACTTCAGATCAAATTATTATTAATCATACTTAAGGCAAATTTTTCTCTCTCTCAGTCTTGAGTTAAATAACTAACTAAATAAATAAATAAATGGCTTCTCCCATCTTTCATTTCTAGGAACTACTGGTGGTTGAATAAAAAGCAATTAAGTTAATCACTCAGTTTTTAACATTCCCCTCCATCCTATTCTTTTGTTCTACAATCTATTTTTGTTGTAATTGTAAGATAAGTTCAACAAGACTCTGATGCACAGTTCAGTTGGAACCTATCACATATTCAATTTCCACAGTTAGGTTAAAATATGTTAATTAGCTGCATGGTCCATCTATGCTCTAGGGTAGAAATATTCTTACAATTACAGTAAGTGCTCAAATCCTTGAACTGAGGAAACAAAGAAATAGTGAAAGCTATTGAATGGATCTATGTAGACAGTTTGATGGCACTTAGGATCATGATCCATTTATCATGAGAGCATTTTTGTTTGTTGTACATATTCTCTTTGCCATGTGCTGAGAGTATGGGCTATAAACAGACATACACACGGCATTCATTGCATTTCATTCCTGCAAACAGTCTGCATAATGGAATCATAGAGATTTCCCAACTAGCAAAAAAAGGCAGCTGAAATTACACTGTTCTGCTGGAACCATGGATGATGGACTTGCCAGCACAGACGTTCATTCCTGGCTGCTACTGGCGTCATTGAAGGAGTCAACACAACCTTTCCAGAGGCAGGGATTGGAAGGAAGTACACTTGAAATATTTGGTGGGCATCTCTTTTTAAGTCCCTTAAGATTATTCCTGTCTGCACAGTACTTTAAGCTACTTCTTTTGCGGAGTGCTGCAGACCTGGTTTTTCTTTGCTGTATTTTTTTCTGCAAATGACAGTCATCCTATGGACAAGGCTCCCTGAAGGTCAGAGCATCAGTTTTGGTAAATCCAGGGCTCTGTCCAGCGCCAAATGGCCTCAGCTTTGGAGTTTCTTCTGTGGGACAAACCCTGTGTTTTCTCCAAGGGGCTTGAAGGGAAAAAACTTCTGTGGTGGTATCCCCTAGCCAAAACATTCAAATTTCACACTCACTTTTGCTGCTTTAGGCATCTTTGGATATCTCACAGGAAATTAAATCAGAAAAGTCTGATAGCTTGCAGCATGGTTTTTGTATTCAGTTCTCTTTTTAGTGATAGGAACTAAAAAACCTTCTCCTTTCACAACCAGTCCATTCTGTACCCCCGAGAACAGAATGAAACATCACTATTTTTTGGAGGTGCTCTAGGTCTTCTGTTTTGTACTCATATTTAATATATTTAATTTCCTTTGTATTTTAGAATTCACCCTATTGATATTCATTCCCACTCCCTACCACCCAACACTGACGAGAATAAATGCTAATTTTTTTTCTAATTTGCTCATAGGTTTCATTCCTATGGAGCTGATATTGGATACTTCAAATCCTCAATAGTTCAAGATCCTTTTTTTTTCTTATTTTTTCATTAACTTACTTTTATGGATGTGTATTTTGATGAAATCGGGATGACAGGCCTCTAGATACCAGACTCATCTAAATTATAAACTAATTTACTGACAAGTTCAATCATTTTTAGTATTCAGAGTCATCATCCTTGTCCTCTAGTGCTCTCTCTGCAACTCTATTCAGAAGAAAAGCACTTGTTTTTCTTTCAGAAAAATGGGAAACTCGCCTCAGTAAAACTAAGGCTCATTTTTGTGAAATGTGGCCACAAACACATTTTTAAGATCTTGGAGAGTTTAGAATTAATGCAAATTTGTGAAAACAACCCAAACATAAAACCTGATCATAGAATCATAGAATGCCTTGGTGTGGAAAAGACCCCAAATATCACTAAGTTCCAGCATCCCTGACATGAGCAGGAGCACCTTCCACTAGGTTCTCAAAGGCTCTTCTGTCGAAATCTTGGACATCTCCAGGAATGGGGCGTCCACTGTTTCTCTGTGTAACCTGTTCAGTGCCTCACCACCCCACAGTAAAGAATTTCTTCCACCTCTCTAATCTAAATCTCTCTTCTTTCACTTCAAAGCTATTACCATTATCCTTATCACACTACCCCTACCTGTCCTTGTGAGAAGTCTCTTTCCATCTTTCCTGGAGGTCCCCTTTATATACTGGAAAGTTCTCTAAGGTCTCCTCAGAGCATTCTGTTCTCTTGGATGAACAACCCCAACTCTCTCAGCCTGTTTTCATAGGAGAGGTGCTCCATCCCTCTGATCATTTTATGGCCTCCTCTGGACTTGCTCTAGCATCTTCACATCCTTCTTATTAACTGCTTGAGTTAATTGGCTTGTGTGCCTCCTTTCTAATTGCTTTTTAGTTTAATACAGATTAAGCCTTGCCCAGGTCTGCGTCGAGCAAAAATTAGTTTCAGGGATCTAATTCCAGAAGAGGCTTGTTGATTTTGTGTGTAAGTATCAGGAAAGAATTCAGACTCTGTGGCTGTGATTTTATTTATCAAGCAGAACATGAGAAACCAGGTATAGCAGCATTATGTGGGGCTATTCCTTGAAATACAGACTTCTGAGAAAGGCTGTGATGCTGAAGCAATGGGAAGTTTGAAAAGGACAGTCAGTAGCAGCATGGTCAAGCAGAAAGCATTTGGGGTAAGGAAAAATTTATGCTGTTGGTGCCAGATCCTTGACTTACCTGTGGTTTTCTGCAGCCGTTCCTAAGTAAAAATGGCTTTATAGCCAGTAATATAAATTTTCTGGAGTAAACTAAAGCAACAACTTTAATTGCCACTGCAGGTGTTAGAGGGCAACTAGACCAAATAGTAGGACAAAACTATTTAATAACTCTTCTAAATTACTTCTAAACTGGCATGTACCAGGACAGAAGAATTATGACAAGTTCCTGAATTTATAATAACAAATCTCTCCTCTCTGCACCAAATCAAATAAATAACAGCTTTGTTTTAAAAGGTAAGTAATAGCCTGCCTGTGATATACTCTGCCAAATTCCTTCGCATATTACTTCTATATAAAGCATAATGTCTACTTTTGAGGCATACTAAACAGATATGACTAAGGCAACTATATATTATGATTTCTAAAAAACAGAGAAGCCAGACAGCCTCTTTCATCTTGGCAATGCCTGAGAAATCTCTCAGTAAACCTGCAATCAAGTAATTAGAAGAGTAGTCCAAAAATCTGAAAAGTTCTGCTAAACTTGTTGACCATTTACTAGATGAAGTTAGTAAATTATTCATGATGCATGGGTGGGTGGCACTGGCAAATTAAAGGGATTATCCTGTATGTTCCCTAAGTATGAAATTCATGGAGTATGAATTTCTTACTCTCCAGTACCTGTGACTCATGTCTGAGAAGCTGGGAGTGAGACACCGAGATCTGTGATTTCACCTGCAATCCCAGAAAAAGCAGTATTTTAAAGCATAACATATGGTAAAACAATTTTACCATTGTTTATGACCAATGTGTAGTTCAGATCTTGTAAGCAGCTAGCAATAAAGGATTAATATTAATAAATCATTTGAATTATCAGCAGTTATCACCCAAATCTGGAATCAGCTAAAACTGAAAATCTATCCAGTCACAAAATACAGGAGAGTTTTATGGCTGTTCAAAGACAGAAAGTAGCTCTTGAAACCAAATGGGAAGCCTTGGTTGCTATTATACTGACCAGAAAACACAATATTTTTGTAGACTGATGCAGGGAGAAGAGGAAATCATGCAGACATGAAATGGAGAAGTTAGAGTTCTACTGTTCCTGCTTAGAGGAAATCTGCTACGCGCATGCTTGGGCACCAGCAGTGACACTTCCACAGAGATTCTTCCCATCTCCAAACACACAACAGGCCTCATTTCTCTTCTCTCAGCTGCTACTTCTTCTTCTGTTTAATTTTTCCATCTCAGTAATTGAAACCTCCACTCTTTTTCTTTGTCTTCTGTTTACCCCAGTGTCGAACAAGATATGCCCAGTCCCTTCCTTCCTTAAAATCTATTTGTAATTCTAATCTTGACCTGGATCTCTGCTGTGTATAAATGCATTTCCCTTTCAGTCTTTATTCTCACCATCTGCAAATTTCTTCATGTTTCTTCTGATTTTATTATGTGGTGGTTCAAGGTTTATGGATTCCTTCAAGTTCTGTGGACAAGGCAGCAGCTTTGCCTGCTTCACCCAGAGGCTGTGGCTGTAATTTCATGATCATTCTAACACATGGAAACCATCAGTGTCTGACATCCAGGCTGTTCACTACCTTCCTGTGCATTTCTGCAGACCCAGCTGATCATTTTGCCATCCAACCACCACCACTACAGTGTCAGGCAGCAGCCTGTCCTTATGTGGGATTAGGTGATGCTGGACCCACAGCTGGTGAGTACCATTACCCAGGTAGCTGCCCTCCATCAGTGCTCTAGTGGAACAATCACATGTTCCTTTTACTCCAAGCCCACAAATATATGCAGCATCCAAAATGGGCATCCATGCTGCTCTGAATCCTGGTCTGAATTAAATGGTAACTGCTCTCTCAAAGCTTTCAGAGTTTATCCTGAGAATTTCTCACAGACTGCTGTTTCCACATCCTTGCTCACCCTCACAGACTTTCCTGTTTCTCTTTCCAGCTTTTTATTTTTTTAAGTTTTGTATTAATTTAGTTCTGGTAGCTCTCTTTCACATCTTGTTCTTCCTAACACTGCTCTTAGTAGGAGACATGCCTCTCAAAGGGAACCTCTCATCCACAGCAGAAGGTGGCTGACTGATGGCAGGAGCAGTGCTAGTTCAACCCCTCTGCAATATTGTTTTATGTTATAGTTTGCTCACAAAACCTTATGTGTTGCCTATCATGTTTGAGTAGGGATAACTCTGATTGCAGTCTAGAATTTTACTTGAAAAATAAACAAGACTAACATTTTTCTGTTTAATTTTGGCAAAGAATATGCTTTTTAATGTCTCTACAAGAGATGTGACTCAAAGTCTTCCTCTTTTTAGTGAGCTGACATGTACTAAAGACATGTTTTGGGGACTGCATCCATGCCTTAGGCTCAGGAATAATTTTCAAGGCCTGTTGGTTATGTATTTTTTTGACAGAAGGAACTCTTAAAATGCTTTTCATATATGCCTACATCTTGTTTTATGTATAATATTTAAACTGTGAGAAATCACCTCTGAATCCTTGACGGTCTAATAACATGTTAGAGTGAAATCCCCTGTTAACTCTGCTAAACACTTTGTTATTCTGGAACATTTATCTTAATTATTAAACATAAAGCAATTTCATGGGGAAAGTGGATGTATAAGGAAAAAATCCTTTGGTCAGGTGCACATTTCTTTCCTTGATCAGCGGCACTTCTCACTTGTTTAGCAGCAAAACCTGGTATCTTGTGGTAGTTGCATGGCTCAGGGAATCCCTGCCTGCCTGAGCTTTAGGCTTAGCAAATTGTAGTCAGAGGAAGTCCTGACTTGATCTGTTCTACATGTCCCAGCACAATGTTAGTCTCTGCCAGCTCAGCAACTGTTCTGTGGTTCTCCCTACGTGTACATATGAGATTGCTATCGCAGAGGAGCGAAAGGAAGGCTTGTTTCTTCCTGTTTGTGGGCTGAGAAAACTCTCAGTCCTTCTTGGTCAAACAGGTCAAAGGCTGTCTTTTTCACTCTGCTTATGCACGCCATGTGCTACAGCTGCATGAAATGACACATTTCAGGGTGGAGTCACAAAAAGAAGAGATTACAAGGTAAAATTCAAATATTTTATTGCTATAAATAGAAAAAAATATAATCTATTTCGAAGTGATAGAAAATGCTGTAATTAAATTGTAATTATGCTGCCTAGAACAACTAAAACTTCTATATTTTCAAAGCCAATTTGAAATATCAACAATATATGTTGGAAAATGAATTGATTTGTAAAACTTTAAGTGTAGCAAAGTTTCTGGGAAATTTTGTGTGCTTGTCTTGGTATTATTAGGCAGATAAACAATTTTAAACATTTAAAAGCTTTAAGGTGATGAATTTTAAAAGTGGGTGAACAAAAGGTTAATATCAATCTTGGCTTTGTAAAGATGTTTTGCCTGATGCTTCATAAATAAAAAGTTTCTCTGAAAATATTTTGCAGTTGCAGTCTATCACTTTGTAGATGAGTGCAAAGAATTAAGACTTGCCAATTAAAACAAGTTTACTGATTTCAAACTTCAAAGGAATCAGGCAGAAAAGATGACGCTCTTTTAAGAGATAATTTTTTAGCTCTTACTTTATTCTTTCAAAACTCTAAGGTAAGGATACATTTCATTAGCAAAATATCTATCTACTCCATTATCTATCCCTGTATATTTGTACAGAAATCTGTATAGAAGTCCACATTTTGAGTTAAGTCTAAATAAGAATGCAGCTGTATGTGTCTATGTTCAACAAGTGCCAAAAGAATTATGTATGTCAGAAGATCATTCCTAAATTAATTTTCACCTTCTCATCACTTTTTATAGTAGAGTAGCTGAGGTGAAATTCTGTAGCAAAAAGTACTTGCAGATGAAGCAAAAAGAAATTGAACTTTCATCTGTAGATGTTCTTTTCAATTTGTTCCATGTATCTAGAAACAAACTGTTGCTACCTATGTGTATTTTGTACCCATCCAGCAAGATGCTAAAAACATGGATCAGTTGTCATCACAGAGTGTCCACACATGACAGATATGACATTTTCATATTTCATTACTTTCCCACCTCCAATTTAAGCTTTATAGTATGAATGCAGATAAAAGTTGCACAATTTACAAACAGTGTCTTTGTTATTACAAATGGCTGAATCTAGAGGCAAATAATTGAAAAAAAAATCCTAGAATGCAATTTAGTTAATCAAAATCCCATTCATAATTATGTAAAATATAGCTCTAACCCCATGAGGCATGGGTTATTGCTGTCATATGTAGGATCACAACAGTTATAAGGCTGTAAGCTACATGGGGGTAACATAATTTCAGTTGCAATTCTGTAGTGTCTCTTTAGGAATCTGTGATATTCCAGATAACAATAAAGGAAATAAAAAAGAAAAATGTTTCTCTCCTATTTTTTCCTTTTCAGTAATATTCAAAAGAAGACCTTATGAGGATGCTTAACAGCTGCATAACCCAACAGAACCATTCCTCCAATGACACAGCGCTGAACTCCTCAGAGAAACTCCACACTCTTCTGATAGTCCTGTACATCATCAACCTGGCTGGCGGCACCCTCGGGGTCATCATGATGTCCCGGCAGTTGTTTCAAAGGAGATCACAATCTGTGATGGCCATTATGATCATCAGCCTCCTGGTGCTGCACAGCTTCATGCTCCTCAGCCTCCCCTTCCGCCTCAGCTACTACATTCTGGGGGAGTGGAAATTCGGGCGGTTCGCCTGCAGGTTGGCGAGCGCCATCATCTACCTGCACATGTACGCCACCTTCGCCTTCTACGTGGCCATCATCATAGCCCGCCTCCTCCGCCTGGAGCTTCGGAAGTGCTACACCGTGGCCTGGGTGGGGGCTGTCTGGCTGCTGGGGGCATTGGTGGTCACGCCTGTTCTCCTCTCCTACTATGGCACCTCGAGGACATACCGCTCCTCCGAGTGCTTCCAGTTCCACGGGGAGCTGCGGGAGGCTCACATGGTGATCGCCAACTACTGCCTGGTTGGGATTTTGGTGGCGGTGTGTGCTGTGCTCACCGGAATCCAGCTGACTGTGATCTACAGAGTAGCCATTAAATACTGGCCTGACATTAACTCTCACGTAGATTTCAGGGCTCAGGCAAAGAGTTTCTTCTTCATCTTGGTAACATTAATCTGCTTTATGCCTCATCATGTATTCAGAGTATATTACATCCAAAACTATGACCTTGATAAAGACCATAAACTACTCCTATACAACGAGGTTTTTTTAGCTTTAACAACAATGTGCTGCCTGGATATGTTGTGTTTCATAGCAGGAATAGCCCACTGAACTGTGAGCTACCAGGAAGTCCAGCTGCAGTGTGTCAATACTGGCTTTTGAGAGAAATAAAACTGTGTTGGAATTTTCCTGAGCTAGGAAGACTGGTGAGTTTATGGCATGCCTCTATAGGTCCACAGCATTGTTTGGCTTTTGCAGGCCAGTAAGATTCCTCTTTCACAAGCTCCTCTTTTTTATCTGCTCTCTAGAAGGCAGACACACTTGAGTCTTACTCTAGTCTTGACCTAAGAGTCATGCCCTGAAGCTTCATCAAAATTTTCCTTAGCTGTCCTTCTCTAGCAATTACAGCTAGTACCCATTCCTTTGTAATTTTTTTCCTCAAAGTGTCTCAGTAACCACAATCCATTGTGGACAGTAAGTTCTCTTCTCTGAAGGTCTAACTTCTTCTGGCAATTGTGATACTGAAGGGAAGAGCTGGAAAAAAAGAAATTCCTTTACAGGATATTTGTACTAGTGATTTTAGATAGCAAGGGCATAAACTCTACTCAAATGAGAAGTATTCATAGAATCACAGAATGGGTTAGATTGGAAGAGACCCCAGTGGGTAATCTGGTCCAACCTCCCTTTGTATAATTTATATAAAGTATATATTAAATTAAATTATGTGAAAAGTTATCATTATCAAAACTTTGGCTTTATTTGTGTCATTCCAAATCCACAAGGAGCTCTGATTTGTGTTAATTACATATTTAGAGTGAATGAGAGCAGAACAGGATTCAAAACTTCTGCCTTATGTCACTCTCCCATCAGGACTGGATTTGTTATCTCTTAGGTCCATTGTAGCCAAAAAAATTGCTGTTCTTCCATAACTGGATCTGGAATTTAGTTGAGGGGAAAGATCAGACCCTCTCCAGGACAAGGAAATACTTTATTAGCCTTCAAAGACCTTTGATGTCTGGTCACTTTCAGCTGACTGTTGATTTATTATCAGATGCCATATTTTTTCCATTTAGGCATATAACAAAAAAGAACCAGAATAAACTTACTGAACAGTGCTTAACCAGTTCTGCAAAAGCTTGTGTATGTGTATACAAGCTTGTTCTGAAGTATATCTTTTCTCCATTAGATAGATTATATTCTGTGGGAATCACATCTGTTTTGGGAATCTCTGTTTTATCTTCATGATTTAAAAGTTCTTTTTAATGATTCATTCTTCCTGCTCTGCTCAGTGCAGAAGGTCTCTAACCCCTCTGTTGAAGGCCCCACAGTTGTTTGCTGCATCCCAGCAGCTTGAGGCCAGATTTCTCACACCACAGACTCCTAAGTCACACAAGGCTACACTTCCTCCTTCCCAGCCCTGTAAGTTCCCATAATTTTTAGTCTAGCAATCTTTGCTACAGAAAGTAGCAAAAAAGTAAGTCCCTGGATTCAAGTGGATTGAAGCTTGATTTGGGAGGATAATAAAGTACACTTACAAAGTAATGCTACTAACACCTCAGGTTGATGACATTTCTTTGAATGAAAAAACTTGCACCTACTCTGTCAATCCTGAGTAAACATTTTTGCCTTGACATTTCCATAGAAAAAATTTGTTGAAAGCTCCTATGGTTTCAGGTTCCTTTCTGCCTCTTTTAAAAAAGTGTAAGGTGTCCAGGGCCCAGCAGTTAGTCCTGAAATCTGAAAATCCTGGTCTGATGGCTTCCTCTGGAGTTACCATGTCCACTCCTATTCAAAAAACAGTTTGATCAGCCTATGATTTTCAAAGGCAGCAGATAGAGCTCGAGTTTAGTATCACAGAGATGAAGTATAAAGGGAGAGATTCTAAAGCTGGGTCTACCAAAGCTTTTAGAAAAACTGGCAAAGTTGCAGGTGGTGCAACAAGTACACTGTTTTTCCCTTAGTGTACTCCTGGGGCTAAATAAAAAATGTGTTCCTTGAAGAAATGTCCTATGTTGCTGCCTATTCTCACTGACCAATGTTTCCAAGGTGACCTGCCTGGTAAAGATCACAGTCATCTGACCTTGCTTATGAGTCTGCTGGTGATCTATCTGTCCACCATAATGGTGTGCAAGTATGGAGGAGAAAAAGGAAAATTACATGCATATCCTCAACCATTCAACCAAGCATGTCTTAATGGCCTTGCCTGTGTATAGCCTGACATTTTTTTACCTTGCTGAAATAACCCTGACCCATTGACCTGACTTCCTGGTGTGATGTTGAAGCTGTGCTGCCCATCACAGCTGTCTGGTAGACACTGGCTGCTGGCTGGCACTGTGCCTGCTCTGTTTGCCTTGTCTGGGTGCCACGGGGCTGCAAGCACAAGCACCAGCTCTGGGTGGGATGGAGTGAACTTGCACAGCACCAAGGCTTTCTCTTTTTCCCACTCTGCCTCACACTGGGTAGGCTGTGGCAGAAAAGATTGGGAGAGCAGATGTGTAGATCTCACTATGGTCCTCCTAATTCAGAGGATAATGGATTAAACAGTGATCTTAGTGTTGTTACATCTAAGACTCACATTAAAGTGATAGAGAGATACTCTATTCAATACCTAGTCCCCTGCTGAGGTCTTTAAATGCACTTTAAAAATGAGTTAAAATAAAAAATGATCATTCTTCAGAAGGATGGTCTGAGAAATAAATTCTGAAAGGACAATAATATTGAGCTCAGATTGTAGGGTACTATTCTTTACTATGAATTATATAATGACATCCTCTGGAACACAGTTAAAAATGCTGATTTGAATGCCGTTTGCAGGAACCAAGTAATTCTGGAGATAATTATAGACACTAATAATTGCTTTCACATCAAAGGATCATGTAAAATTGTAAGCCATTTAGTCACCCCATTAATTTTCAACGTTATCCAATGAAGACTGGGAAAATACTCAGACATTCTGGAGCAAAGAATATCAAACTGCTAAGAGTATCTTCTGTTGTTATTCACTGCATGAAGTTCTGCATAAACAGAGCAGGCAAGAAGGCCAAAACCAAAATCCCATTTGTATCCCTGAATTCCTAAGCTAGTTTGATGGAAAGCAATAGGTGGTTCTTACCACACACATGAGTGTGCTCACTGCTGTCACAGCTATATTGCTGCTACTGGTGGCCTGTTCCCACCTAACTTGAGCATATCCTTCTCAACAGTGCAGAGGGTGATACACAAGAGATATCTCTGGTTTTAAGTAATATCTTCCTTTTGATTCATCTGTTCCTTGTGCCTGCTCACAGAGAAAGGTCATATTGATGGCATTGTCAGATTGACATGCCCCTCTCTGCAAAGAAGCAGAAGGAACAGATGCATTAGGAGGAAACAAAAGCACACTCCCACTCCCTTTTTTTTCTTCTTCTTCTTCACTCAAGCAATGACACTCTTAACACCAATAGATACTGTCATAACTATCTGTCTCCTTTTTTTTTCTGCGTCAACCCTAAACATAAAAACACACTACAGTCCTTGCCTTTTATCACATACTTTCCAATTTGGAGCTCTGAGTGCCACCATGAGCTGCAGAGCAACTATCTGGCATACAGAGCAGAACTACATGTGGGTTAAAATTATGACAGAAATTTAAAATTGCTTTATCTATAAGCACATGGGTGAAAATATTGCAGAAAAGCTACAGGAGGGCAGCACGTGTTGCAATGATTGTTGCACAGAGAATTAATACCAGACAAAACTAAACCCAGAGAAATCATGAAAAAAATAGCTTTAAAAATATCAAAGCTACAAAAGACCATAAAAAAAAAAAACCCTACAATTTCTTCATGCCTTCTTTACTACAGAGTTTTCAGCTGTTTTCAGCTGTCAATGAGGAACCACATGCTAAATCCATGATAAGTCAAGACCATGTGTTGTCACACATAGTGGGTCACAGAAATTGTACAGAAACATCTTGCTCATCAGCCAACGATTTTCTGATTAGACTGACAATCAGAGGACGGGAGCCATTGCTCAGGAAGAGGATGATGATCTTGTACTTGATGAAAGAGTTGCAGCTTCTGACTCTCTTGGGACTGAGATGGCATCCCTGCCTGCAGGAACTCTCCTTCATCAAGGAGATGTATACAATAATTTAGGGAAAACCACACAGGAGCACCAAGGTACATTTAAAAACACATGAGAAGATTTGCACACAGCAGAAGAGGGGAAATCTGGGATCCAGAGGAAGTAATTTTCTTTCTGACAAGGAAAGATGTGATAGGGGTTCTCAGTGGTTCAGTGCTAGCAAAAGAGTAGTGCTGGCAACAGCTGTCTGCCTTTATGTCCTGGCAGGCAAGGACAGAGATGATGAATGTGTCAGAGGAAGGATGGCTGCAGGAGACAGAGTAGAAGACATTGATTTGGATGATGATTCTTTCATTCATGAATTCTCACAAATATTTGGCAAGACTGATCTGTGTTTTCTATGACACTGCATACTGCTGCATAGAACACCTTGTAAGTTCTAAAACTCCATGGAAATAAATTGCATTAATCTATTGAGCAACAACAACAATAAAAAAACCAACCAAACAAACAAAGAACAAACAAACAAACAAAAACACAAAAAAAAAAACCACTATAAAAAGGTAGAACTTTTCTATGCTATTAAAATATACATGCTACTTTATTTTCATACTCTGCTTAGCAGAAGTGTCAAACCCAGTGACATATCTTACACACCACAACAATTTATTCAAAGATGTGATAAAACAGATGTATTTTTTTAATAAATCCACTTCCTGTAGCAATTCTTCCTCTCTCATTTTCATATCCTCTATCTGTGGAAACCCCCTCTGAAATGTTGCAATATGGAAACCAGCAGGTGAAAAGTCTTCCTACTGGAAAAAAAGCTGGAAGGGGAATTTTCACAAGCTCCACATCTTGTTTTTTCATTTGCATTATCATTCTAGCCCCCTTTCCAAAACTTAACCTAAGCAGGTGACTGCTTGTGTATCTTGGACGGAGCAAACAAAGAAACAAATTCAGAAAGAGGATTTTCCACAATGAGCAGCACCAGGATGACTCATGGACTCATCTCCTGCTCCTGGTGTCTCTCTCACTGTCCTTTGACTCTGCTGTGAAAGCACAAAATGTCAGGGCACAGGCTGGAGGTGCCTGTCCCATAAACGAGGCTGTGCAATAGAAGTCACCAGGAACTTCCCTGCTTTAGCTCTACTGCTACTTTCTACAGTCACACTAAAAACACTCCTATCTGTAGGGGGAAGTTACTACTGGATTAGTTAAAACCTTTTAAAATTTTAGGCTGATGAACAAAATATATCTGTGCAACTTATGTTCCATGTTTTGCTTTATAACAGATAATCATATCTAATGACTTACCAAGTGGGGAGGCAAATTAGAAAAAGGGCAAAATTTGAGGGTTGGGATAAACACAGTTTAATAATTAAAATATAATAAAATATAATACTACTAATAATACTAATTATGATTATAAAAATAATAATTGTGATGTAAAGGAGAGAGCAAGGGGGAGAGAGAGATAAAACCCAAGAAAAGCAAGCAATGCACAACACAATTGCTCACCACCTGCTGATCAGTGCCCAGCCCGTCCCCCAGCAGCAATCAGAGGGCTTCCAGCCAGCTCTCTCCAGTTTATGTACATACTGAGTATGGCAGCCTATGCTGTGGAGTGTCCCTTTGGCCAGGTCAGAGCAGCTGTCCTGGCCATGCTCCCTCACAGCTTCTTGTGCACCTGGCAGAGAATGAGACATTGAGAAATCCTTGACTTAGGGTAAGGTTAAGCACTGCTCAGCAACACCCAAAGCAGTGTGTTATCAACATTATTTTCATCTCAAATTCAAAATGCAGCACTGCATTAGTTACTAAGAAGGAAATTAAATCTATCCCAGCTGAAAATATGGACTTAGCAAGTGGTCCTTCAGAATACCTGAATGAAGAACCCTTTGTAAGTAGTTCTTACCCACTTTAAAGATGAGTGGTTTGGTATCATAAGGCACATTGTTCATCTTCTCATTGTCTGTTTTCCTTTTTTTCTCATCTGTTTGGTGAAATACTGGGGTTTTTTTGTTTGTGGGTGGGAAAAACTAACTTACTGAGCACCAGAAAGTTCAGTGTAATTTTTCCTGATTTCTAGACTAACTTGAGCAGGTCTGTTACTGATTACGCTAATGTTTGATTTATTTGATTTGTTGCCAGACAAGTTCTGGCAGGAGGAACCTGGAGACTATAAAGTTTGAAAACCATTGCCTTAAACCAAAGTTACAGTGTGATTACAATCACTTTTCAGATTTATACAGCTTTGAAGCTTATTTGGTTAACAAAAACCTTTACTCAACCTGGTGTCTGCCCACAGATGTGTCATCTGCAGTTTAAGAAGGTTCCTACCATGCAACCATCTCAACTCAAAAGCTTTGTTCTAAGATCCATATCGTATACATGGAATGGACATAGCCCTCTGACTCACAAGACAATCTTTGTGTCAGAGCAGAGGCTTTTGGTTGAAATATCTGAACAGCCTTGATGGTGGATTCCTCTGACACCACACTCTGCATAAACATGAGGATAATTTACAAAATAACACCAGTATCTGCCTGTGAAACATTAGAGCAAGATTAGAATCACATAGAGGAAGGAACTATTAGAAGTCTGCAAAACTGAGACAACAAAACCAATGAAAGCTTAGGTTTTACAAAAGAGAAACAGCTCAATTGTAAAAGTTAGGCCATTGAAAGTCAAGATAAAACAATGCAAGGGAGAATGGAAAAAGAAGGAATAATGTAACTCATTGTTTATTATTTAAAATGACAAAGAAGTTAAGAGACGGCAAGAGAAAAATAGATGAAAGTATTAAAAAAAGAAAAGAAGCACCTTAAAATGTGTCTCTGAAGTATTCTAACAAAATTCAAGGCACCAAAAATAGAAAACAAATGCTATCTGACAAATAAAGGTGGCTGAAAGATGAAATGTGAGGGACATATTAAAGACATTTTTAGGAGAGTTTTGGTAGACCAAAACCATGGATTGGCCTTGCAGGGGTGCAATTTCCCTCTGAAATAACCTCTGAAATCAGAATATCTATATTATTAAGCATAAGGATAACAAATTCCATTACTTTTCTTCTAGAATTTTTCTCCTATTAGCACTCACAGAGCTTGAAAAGGAATTAAATTGAAAAGGAATGCTCTCCTCTCATTATCACATGGAATAAAATCTTTTTAATCAGATCTTGTCTGATCAGGCAGAATAATAATCTAATAAGAAAGCAATACATCCTCTACACCTACTTCTGCAGTGGTGAGCTCCTCATGAAACTGCTCCTGGGAAAAAGCTGTCAGCTCACCTTTGTTCCTGCACACCCACACTGCATGAGCCAGCAGGGATCTGATCAAAGCATCCCAGGTTTTCTGCCAGCAGGTAACAGACACTGAACAGTCTCCATGTGCTGGCATTTCCCTGAGCAGTTGCCATCAGAGAAGGCTACAGCTGAGGTGGCACGGAGGCACTTCCACCCCAGCACCCTCACTGTAATCCAGATATGGAGCACAGTCCTGTGCCTGGGATACCACTGCCTCGAGGGGGTTGTGGTGCAGGAACAGCTTGAGGAGCCAGGGAGGAGTAAGGAGGTGGTCTGATTCAAGCTTCTAATAGGTACTGGTTGTGCCAGTCATCAGGCTGTAAAGCCACAATCCTTGGACTTTAGAAACACTCTTCTGGCACACAGCTAGAGCTTGGCTTGTTTTGCTAAGTTTGTAAGTTAGAAGAGAGTCCACAGGGCTTCCCACCTATAAAATCTACACACAGCTGCAATCCAGCAAGTTTTGGATCACTGGCTCTTCCTGTAAAACCAGAATAAAATATCCCCCATTCCTTCCTGCCAAGAGTAAGCCCCTGCCTCTGTTTTCTGGTGAGCAATATCCTTGCAGTAGGAGCATTTCACAAGGTGCTGCCAGCTGGCCAGTGGAACATAGCTGGGCACGTGTTCCTGGGAGGGAGGACAGTGGGAATATGGGTTTATAAGCAGCTAGCAGAACCAACAAAACACATTTTCAAAGTAATAAATGAGATGGATTCTAGCCAGTCAGAAAAATATGTGAATGCATATAAAAAAATATGGTAAGACTTTGAGAAGTTGAAATATACTCATAATCCATGTGGGAGCCTGAGAAACCCTTTCCACAAAGACATAGAAGGCTCTGGCAAAATATCTCAAATAGACCTGATAATGATGCAGTTTGGAAATCATTAAACCACCACATTAGCTGCTCTGGGGAATGCCTTCTGAAATCTGTATTAGCTTTCAGAGAAAAGAACTCATTAACCTCCAAACTGAAGTGTAATTGTGCCACACCACAATACCATGAGAACACCCTGCCACTCTGATTTATTGCTCTTAAAGGGGCTATGCTACTACATGTCCTCAGATAAACCAATGGGCACCATGAAAATGCACAGAAAAATAATTTTCAGGACTCTTAAAGGAATTAACAGTGCAGACTTCTTTACTGGATTAATTTCACTTATCCCCATCCATCAGAGCTGTAAAGAACTCCTCCTCTTCTCTTGCCAAACTCTCTTGTGTTCTGTAACAGCATTATGAGAGTGGTTTGTTTCCCAATGATATTGAGGAAGACTAACTCCATTAGGTATGGATATGTGCAGTACTGTTATCACAGTGCTCTGCCTGTGCACAGCTCCAGGCTGGCTCAGCATGAGCCAAAGTCCAAGCAGTTCTAGCTGCATGGTTGTTCTGTTCCAGCAATGGGAAGAAGGGACAAGGAATGATCCATTCCCTATCCTGATGTGCTTAGTTTTTCCTGTCTAATATTTAGACCTCCTCTTCCTGTCCATTAAAATGCCAGGACCCACCAGAGATTCTCTACATACGAAGGTGGTATGTCTCAGAAATTATACATACATCTGGAAACAAGTAAGGCAGGAGATGTCAGTAAATTACTTGCCTGGTGCCTGTATTGAGTTTGGAGAAGCTTTAGCCATGGTGTGCTAATACAGCTACCACTCCCCACTGAATGTTCAGGGAAGGCAGACATTTTGCAAGACTGTTTTTCACTGTGTCTAAAACACAGGTGCAAGTTGAGTGTATTGGACCTTGTGTCCTTTGCATCAGGAAGGAAGTGATAAGCAGATCAGTGTGGTAAGAGTGCCAGTGCCAGCAGAGACTAAATGGCACAATTAACAGCACTCATCACTGAGACATTGACACAGTTTACTGGCAAGAACAAAATCCCAATTTTCATCATAAAAAAAAATAATTATTTCATAACTTTCTGAGAGCTACAGAGAAATATCAACCATTCAGTTCTTGGTGGGAACTGAAATGCCAGAGTTTCACACAGTAGACACAGTAGCCTTGTCAGTCTTTGACTTTAGCTTCATGTTTTCATAAGGAGTAGCCTGCAGCTATGGACCTGCTTGTGGCAGTGATGGTTGACTGTTTTCTTATTACAGGGAAAGAAGTGACAGTGCTCAGGATGAATGGCACTGCTGCATCGCTGGCAGCATTTTTGGACATCCTAATGCAGTGCAGATTGTCACCAGGCCAAATCAGCAACCACCTCCAAAATCACATTCTGTAGGTGAACCTCTTGCTTTGGACTGATATAATCTCCATGTGCCAAGCAAGATATGATTTGCATCAGACCCAGGTGACTGTGCATTGAACCAACAGGCAGTGGTGACCACAAGCTATGTCAGAATTTTCACGGCTATTTGTTATGATATTGATACTCTGAGACTGGAAAAGGCAAGAGGTCCTCACAGTTTGTCTAAGAAAAATGTGAGGAGTTTGATAATATTGATGGAAATTAGAAATTCACAGCTCTATTATAAAACATTTCATTTCTGTCAATATAAACTCTGCTGGAAGTAATGCAGAAGTGGTGCTAACAGTCTGATCCACTGATAATGATGAAAGCTAGCACAAGATCCCACAGCACATTAATTTCACAGGTGAAGAAGTATCTGTTGCCCTGCAGCAAAACTGCAGCAGGGTGTGTGTAACATTTCTGGATTAATCTGTAGTCCAGCAGGCAGCTGCCTTTTTTTTTAAGTACCTAACAACACCTGTTTTTTCATTAAAAAGGTAACAAGCAGTGTAGCAACTGGGAACCTACCCACATAACTATTTCTTTCTTTTGACTTGACTTCTGTTTTATTAAGTAGTTTTTCCTGCAATGTCACAAAGAAAAAAAAGTCTTCAGCTTTGTCATTCTAAGTGGCACACAAGTTTTATTGTGCAGAATGTTGTATGTGCATAAGCAACAGCTATGACAACGTGGAGAGCACCACACTATGAAACCTTGAGATGATGCAATTATTAACTCAAAATCACTCAGACATGTTTTCCAACTACTGCTTTGTATGTTTGATACCATAATCATTTATGTTAGATGACTCAAAATGTGGCACCATTAGAAGCCTTGTTGATGTAATTATTGTTTAACAGAACTGTGGTACTTGGTGGTATCATGATATTATTTTGGTTTAGTGCCATGAAAGACTCAAGTGAGATGGCTCATCAGCACTGTCTTCCCTTTCAAGGGAAAGAGACAACCATGCTCTGTTGTATCTGCCCGCTTGTCAGCTTCTCAGAAAGCATCTTACAAGCTTTCAGATCTGTTTCTCCCTCAGCCATAGCCTAACCACCCAGTGACATTCTCAAACTTGCCTGTATAGTTTCTATGCTTCCAACATTTTGGTTTTAAAGAGGGGCTGTCAGGTTCTTCACCATGAGCTGAGCTGGCCTCTGAGCAGATTACATTTCATTACCCCTCACAGACACCACAAAAAAAACCCACCCACAATAGACAAGATCCCTCATACTAGTGGAGCTACTGTAAACCAATTATGTCAACTAATCTACTGGTCAGAAAGCACACTGTGACAAAGATCACCAGAACATAACATTTAACAGAGTGTTTTTAAAAAAGATTAGAGAATTAAATAAGTATCTTTTTCCATTCAGCTGTAATAAATCACTCTGTGCTTGGTGTTATCTCTCCCTGTTTTTTCACTGTTTAAACTTCCCGTTCGTCACAAAGTCACTCACTGCTGCTGTGGCCACCCAAAAGATATCTGTGTAGTTTAAGCCAGTTATCTTGAAGAGATGGGTACTTTCAGCAGGCAGTCTAGCCCTCTCAAAATTAGGTGTTTCACACAAATAGGAGAATTAACCTCTGAACTCACCCATCTGTCATTACCACCACTGAGAGAGTCCAGACATTTGCCTTATTCTGTCTTACTTCTGGACCCCTCCCAATCTTCAATCATTCTTGGCTTTAAACAACCAAACTGAGAGGCCACCCCTCTGACACTCCCAGATCAAACACTCAGAAGGGCTTTCTGCCCTTCCTATTGCACAAATTATTGTAAATTGCCTAAGTGGTGTAACTTCCAGTGCTTTGCAATTTGCTACTCATGGCCTCATTATACTTTTTAATATTCTTTTAGAATTGTTTACAGTAAGAGAGCTGCAGTGGACAACGCAATCCTGATAAATCCTGAGGAGCTATGCAGAATTCATAAATCATATTATTCTCATAATACTGAAGCTGTTGAAGAGTTAGAATTTGGTCTCAAGTTTGTCAATATTGATCACTAATCACAGCAATTAAGTTGCATAGCAGGATACATTTTAAATCAGTCACTATATTTGAAAATAAAAGTAGTCAGCAATACCAAGGAGATGAGAGTCTGAGATGAGTTCTAATTTAGTTGCTTAATTGAGATGCTTTAAGAATTTATTTTTTCCCTCCCCAGCTCTCCTACTGAATGGTAAGTTATTCAGCTAGAAAGCTACACAGTGAATTCTCATGTCTGCATCAGTCTTTCTGTCCTTTCTCACAGAAAGGTAGTCCTCCATTCATAGCTTTACATTAATAAGTGCTGTGTTTAGAGTAGTCATCTTCACTTTACATAATCCTCTCCTTTATATACTCCTGCTTTCAATTGGAAGCAAATGCTAATTTGATCATGCATAAGAGAATACATAAATGTCAACCAGCTCGGCTGTCTTCCTCCTCTGCTTCTCAGTATTGTTGCAATGGATGATGTTGAAGTGCATCAGTGCTGACACTTATCCTATTAAAGCTCTGGAAATGCACATCAGTGCTACTGTAATATTATCATTCTTTGCATTTTTCTCTTCTGGCTGAACAGGCAGTATGATTGATGACAGAAAGCCTGGTTAAGTAGAATGAAGTTACTAGTAAAATAAGCATTTGAATGAATCACAAAGAAATATTTAAAGGAAATATTTAAAGGCAAACCAGAACCTATAGTTAAACATTGGCTATAGATAATTTAAAAAAAAAACAAAACCCTTCTTTCTGTTATAAATGAACTTTGACTCAAAAGAACACTTCAGAAGACGAAACTACACATACGTGAATCAAAACTATCTGGCTTGAAATCCAATGAGGCAACATGGATTCTAGAAACTGAAAGATATAAAAGGATGATAAAAATACAATCCAAACTCAAAAGATAAAGAGCACCAGAGAGTGAGAAAAGCAAAATTTAACATACACATAGACTGTGAATAAAAGGGAGAAAGGGAGAAACATTTCCTCCACGAAAACAAAGAGACTGCCACTCTGTGGCACCTTTTTTAACAGCATTTGTAAACAAGTTTCTTCTATGACAGTAAACGGAAGGATGAGAAATGTACGGGTTTATATGGTAGCCACACTTCATTATTTTATTTTGGTTTCATAGTTACTCTCAAAATCACTGTCTTATCATCTGAAAGATACATATATGTAGAGACAGATTCCCTTAGCAAACAGAAAAAAAAATCTTCAAGCCTCGCTGCTGAGACCTCTAAATTTTTACCCCTGCTGGTTTTTGTTTGAAGGGTAATATCAAATTTGCCATAGAAGGGAGTTGCATCCACAGGTAACTTCAAACTGCTGTTGCACCATTACTCACGACCTGTGTTTTTTTGAAGGATGCCCATTTCCAGTTGCCAGAGCTGCTGCCTCTCCACTCATCCCTTCCCAGTCTCTTCCAATGCAGTTAATGCCACTTGCTGGTTTTCTGCTGCCAGTACAGGTTTCCATGATGCACTCAGCTCTGGAGAATAAGCTCAGGACTTCCCACTCAGTAATGTACAATTGTTTTCTTAATTGTTATGATACAAAATCCCTACTCTTGTAGGAAAATGTGAATATGACAGAGGAAAGGATCACAGAACAAAAAAAAGTTCAAGAGCAAGTAGCATTAAGGAGATTATTCCAAAGTGCATGTTAATTAAATACCAAATAATAAAATTTTTAAACAAAATACCTAGGTGTATCTGAAGAATCCGACTAGATTCTCAAATTTCAAAAAAATCAGTTTATTTCTCCTTTTTTCCAGTTGCTTCTTATTTTGAGGGCAAAGAATCTCTAAAGAAAGACTCTGCAAGGGAGAAGCACTGATAGCTGCTGGGTGTTTATGTGACATTACATGTCTATCACTCCAGAACAGTAGAAAAAAGTAAGTGTGAAGTTTTAGTACAAACTTGCTACCATTCTGTCAGCTGACACCATTTTCTCGCTCCTTTCTCCACCATTCATATTTCTGTCCAGGAACCTGTTCTGCTGAGGTACTAACACAATTTGCAAGCAACTCAGGATAGATTATACCAATTTTTTAAAACTTCTGAAATTATTCATAACCATAAGACTCTGGTTTCACCACATTATATAACTCCCCTATCTTACTGTTCTCAACTTCTACAACTTACTTAAAAAAATAAAAAAAAAAAAGCACAAAGAGAGGGCAGTATGAACTACTCCAGTCAGAGACAAAACACTTCATTTTTAAAAAATATGTTATTATATTTTTGTTTAGAAATCTTCAACATTCTGGACAGCATATATAGAATAAATTTTCTCACCTTCCTCCCCACAGAAATAAAACTCACAAAGCCAGAGTGGCCAATACTGGTGAAGCCTCAACAGAATAAAATCTCAGATTGGATTCAAAGTATTTTGAGGAGCTCAGCTCTGAATATATAGCAGAAACAGAACTTTACCATTTAATGGAAAATACTAACTATCAATGTATTTCTAGGTGCAAAAGCTTTCTTGCTGTGGATGACAGAACTCTGCTTAGCTCATAGACAGCTCAATCAATCTGAATTGATTAGAATTTATACACTTTATACACATATAGAATTTATACACCACATTTCAGGACCAAGAACAAGATATGTTTTCCAAGGATACCCATTAAAACCATCATGAGATTTTAATGGTGATACAGATGAACTTTGTGATGAACTTGCAGTGCTAATAAGCACCGTACCCATAAAGCTGCCCCAAAAGTCACCTTTGCGCCTGTGGTTCACACACTGCACAGCTGAATTGCCACAAGGTGCCCCAGTCATCTCTAGCAACCCTGGCAGCTGTTGTGGCAACAGGTGATAAAGCATATCTACCTGCATTCTAAGACATAAAAGGCTTATTTAAGTGGTATAGTTACTTATCTGTTGAAAATTATGTTGATGAAAATCTTGATTATCCAAAAATGATTGATGGATTCCACACAAAGAAAATTTGCAAGTTCACTATTTATAATTAATCAAATGGATTGCAAAATATTCTATTTACTTTATAAAAGAAGTTCAAGATAATTACTTTTGTCATGTGACACGCACATAGTTTGAAATATGAAACTGAGTTTTCCAGGATGTTGTTCTTAAAGATATATGCATATTGATGCTACATTATGAAATCCAAAATTATTTCTGTACTAAGATTTGCAGCATTTGTTGGGAAGTATATCCTTTTTATTTGCAAGAGACTTCAAAGTGTATACATTTTACTTCCCTATTTCTTTCAAAGAACACACTAATGAAAGCTTCAGGATAAATTATTTCACTAAAACAAAACAACAAAGGACATGGTGAAGGGAATGAAATACAAAAGTCAAAAATCAGCAACAGGAAGGAAGAACGAGACATAACTGAAAAATGCTGAAAATTCAACAGTGATTTTCTGAATTAAGTTCAAACGTTGAAAAATAATATGGCATCCTTTCTGTAGGTTTGCATTCTGTTTGTGTATACCTGCACATAAATATCACATACAACCACTCTCTGTATTAATAGTACTATATCTGTATTACACTACAGGTTTCTCAATGAATCTCCACTCAGCTTTAACCGAGGATAACCAAGCAGCACTGGCTGCTTGCCAGTGAAACAGAATAATCTGCCTTTTTAAAATGTGCAATATAGGGTTTGCATCATTACCACATCATATAAGACTCCAGTGTTGGATGTTTCCAGGTCCTCTTAAATTAAACTGTAGTAGAACTTTTTGGCAAATTGAAGCAAAATAAGCAAAAGACTGCTGCTGGTATAGCTGTCTATGCCACAAAAATTATGTTTCCTCTGTATGCAAAGCCATATACAAAAGTAGAGACATGAGAAAGTGGTGACTAATCCCTGCAGTGCAGGGTGCAGCAGGCCCCTTCTTTGGCTGCACAAACATGAAGGTGCACTTGGTACAGAGCTATGGCTATCTCGCTGCAGCACTCAAATAAATGACTGCACTGAACCATCAAAGCCTTGCAACCTCCTCACCTGCAGTTTTAGAAAATTATTATGTTTGCTTCTGCCCCTTGGCAGATCTTTTACACACAGTCCTTCTCAAGGTGCAGACCTATACCTGCATGTCCTCCACCTGGGAGCTGTTCTTCAGCGCAGCACATGACAGATGGGCATTCCCTGGGCTTTTCTTTATTCCTTATTTTATGATGTCTTAGTCTGTTTATGCCCTTTACAACCAAGGATGTGATCTGTGGTGGGTGTCAGAGTGTTGCAGAGCCCTGGAAGCCCCACATGAAAATGAAGAGGGGGCAGGCAATGAAAGTTCCTGCAGGGATAGCATGTACCCACAAACATTCCACATGCGTGCCAAAGTCAACCCCAGCTGGCAGCTGTAACCACTTCAAAGTTCTTGCCATCAGGGTGCCAAGCATGATAGGGAGCAGAGGTCTTAGTGGGGCCCACGACTGTTTGCCAGCAGGCAAGGTCTGGCTGATGCTATTTTCTCTGCTGAGGCTGCCATAGGAGACTCTCTGTTGAGGAGGAGCTGCTTCCTCCCTTCCAACTTCCCCCCTTTCACCCTCGTGGCTGCTACAGCACATTCCCTGCCTCTGCATACCTTACCTCACATAAAAAGGCACCTGTCTCTAAACATCCTCAGCATTCAGCCTCCCTCTCTCCCATGAGAAAATCTAAGGTATAAACCCCAATTTTGCTGCACTGGAGGAAGCCCCAGGCCAGACCCAATTGTTGAGCAGGACGATCTGAGCAGGACATCAGCACATGAGAGAAAGGCCACTGGGTTGTTCTTGGAGGTTGTCATAATGCTAGTGGAGAAGAGTGACACAAAGTAAAAACCAAAAGAGAAGCTTGGAGAGTGTGTACTTGGGACAGTACCAGACCAGCCCAGGCCTCAGATTTGAAGGCCTACTGGAGACTGACGCAGTGACTTTACACATGCCAAAATACAGCTGACTGAGGTTTCAGCTCTCTGCTCTTCTGAACACCACCTTTGTTATTTTCCAGTAATTGAGAAAACAGGGCATGATATTCAGAACTCCTGTGGTCCCCAAAGAGTCCTGGACAGAGATGAACTCTTCTGACTCTTGTTTCAGACCCTCTTTAGCTAGAAGAAGGGCAGACACCCTCCTAGCACCATGCCCTTCCTCAACTCAAGGTCAAAACCAGAAAGGTGTTTTATAGCATGACAGTATGTCCAGCAGAAGCTAGAGCACAGACTGAGGCTAACTTATGACATTGCCAGAGCACCACGTCAAAGCAAGCATGGCCATATCTGTAGGGATAAACAGTAGGGTCCCTAGTCAACTTTCACATCATAAGCAGATGTCTATGAAAAGTGCTGGCTGTCAGGGATAAATACTTTTATGAGAACACTCACCACATTTACAGATGATTCTAAAAGCTTGCAGGCTTACTAAACAAGTTCAGCCCCAGGGAATATGGTTAAATTCAGTAGGATAAATGCAACCAGAGTTTAATGATGTAGAATGTATGCTGGACAGATATTAAAAGGAAAACAAGAAAATCTGAGGACTTCCACTTGGCTTGAGCAGACATCTCTGGGTGTCTTCTCTTAATATGACTGCAATGTACTGCTATGGCTATGTTTTACTGCCAGTTTTCCTACACACACACACACACACACACACACAAAATATTTTAAATGTTGTATGGAACATTTCAGTCTAGCTAAATGGCCAAGCCACGGGGAAGCATCCAACAAAGACAAACTTCTATAATTCAGATTCTTCCTGTGGCAGTTGTTTTTAGTATCAAAAATTCTCTTTGGAACAACTTTCTAGAATTAAGTTGTGTTGAACCCATCAGATTGCTGTCACCACTCCTATCTAATGTGAATCACACAGGGAAACAAAACAAGCTGAAGCCGACTGATGTGCTAGGACATTGGGCCTGGAGATGAAGTTTCATATTGTAACTATTTTGGAATGCAGCATTCATATTCTAATGTGAAATGAAAGAAAACTTGAGATGCAGAAGAAAAATTTTCTGACTTCATATAGTGTGTTGGTTAAAACGCTAGGTGTGTTTATGACTGCATTGTGCTATACACAATACTTAACTTCCATTCAAAATAAAAGCTGTCACAAATTTTATACAAGAGAAAAATTCACTTCTGCCATTTGTAACTAAAGTAACTCTTTGTGTGTGCTTTGTGTACTTCTGATGCTGAAAATTTCAGGCAAAGTGGTGAAATTATGAGGAGACATACAAAAGTTTCAAATTTCTTTGCTTTAGTCAATGAAAGCTTATGAAGTAGTTATGAGATATATTAACTGGGCATAATTGATAGCATTGAAGAAATATAGATAACAACTGTTTTAAAACTAATTTTATCTTTGTGTTCAAAGTTGAAAGTGAACGAAGATTTATACCTACTCCCATAAAACAAATAGACATGTTGAGTAGATATAACAAACAGAATGTAGAAATGTGTATAATGCTATTGTATTGTTTTACAGAAGAAAGCACTGAAACCAGTATCTGAAAGACCCTTCATTTACTTTTAACAATATTACTATTTTATGGTCTATAATAATTATTTCCATAAATGAAGTAAAGATAGAACCTCTCTCATTTAAGGATCAAATAACTGCTGGCAACATGATAGAGGTTTTGTATATGTAGAAGAGCAGAGGGAATAGTTTAAAAAAAATTATTAGCATAAGTCTCCCAGATAGGTCTGATGGCCTTATAATTGCATTTATATATTTACATACTGTGCTATCAGTAACACACAGAGCTCTAGAACTAAAATATGCATGGAAAGAGAAAGCCTTCAGTTCAGTGGCAGAGTGAAATTCATTAGATTTGGTCTTGAAGTCCATTAAATTTGATCAGTGAGGATAATTCACTGGGATATATAGGTATTTCATATCTTTCTTTGTATTCTAGATCCGTACAGGGGAAACAAGTTTGTTATATCTTCAACCTCTGTGATGATCCCATGGGACTAGCAGGGTGTTTGGCACTGGAGCTGTTTGCAGTAGGGATCCTTGCCACCAGGAACACCTCCTGTGCACATGAAGTGTTCTCACTGCACTGCATACAGCAGGGACACAGGAAGGAAACCACGACAACACAGGCAAGTCTGGTTTTGAGATGACTCAGAGGTGATTTCTGATCCTGTAGCACACATTGTCCTGGAAACCCTGGGAGAAACCCAAGCTTCAGCTCACAAATAGAATGAGTCATCTCGCCACAGACTTGCTCTGTATCATCCTCTTCCAGTAGGACCTTCATCCATAGATTAAAAATATACCACCAGAAGCATAAAAACTTTGTATTCCTGCTCATAAGTGGCTATTACACTCTGTCCTGCTGACCACCCTTTTTGACATATGAACACTCACTACATGAGCAAACCTCTGATTTTCTTTTCTTGTCCACAGGAACCAATGACAGAAATGATGGTTTGTGGTTTATCTCATGCTTCTGTCATATATTAGGGAAGCACATCATGATATTTATCCCTCAAAATTATGCCCTTAGCAAAAAAGCTGGCCTGTGCCAGGTGCAAAGCTTGGCTATTGCCAGCCCGTGTAGCTCTGCTATATGCAGACAAATTCTGCATCCATTAGACAAGTTGAACCAGCATAAATCCTTGGATGGGAAACTGGCACCTGAAATAAGATACAACATTTTAAATGTTTCTGGATGTCACACCAGAAATGTCCAACATTTTAAGTGTTTCTGAATGTCACACACACATTTCTAACCAGCAATCTTCTAAGGACTGGGGTTTATTTTTGAAATCTTCAGTTGGCTGAATGGTGTGATGACTGAAGACATTGTATCAAGAACTATTCTCTGGCCCTAATAATTTTATTAACTGAACAGATATTCAACAACTCTTTTAGAAATTTATAGGTTTTTTTTTACTTCCATGAATTGGATCAGAGTCTAAAAGAGTCAAGAAAGGGAAGATCTCAGTGTCATGTTTTTCTGCAGAAGTTTGAATGAATGAAACTTGAAAAGTTTCAACTCCTTTGATATGTTCTTTAGGCTCAGAACATTTTAACAAAATTTTGCTAAAACTTAGCATTCTTAATGTGATCTGTTCAACTGCCTCTGCCTTGTGCACTCTTTTTCTTTATAAACCACTCATTATCCTTTTTCTTCTAAATGACCACATATTGCCAAGTACTAGGGAATTTAAATACAAAACCAAAACCAATTTACAGGAGCCAAATTGTGCTCCAATTGCTTGATTATTTCATTCATTATATCCATAAATACTTACCTCAACTAGCCTCTGGCAAAGTTTTTAGTGGTTCTTTTACTGTGTCTAATTTCCGCTCCTTTTTTAGCAAGGAACAATACTTCACAGGGTAAAAAATTTTTTACCCAATACAGCTGTGCAGATACTAGCTTGTCTCATGACTGAAGTATAACAGCTTATTCTTCTTGGACTACATCACTGACTCAAGCATTCACATAATATTCCATCATATTTTCAGGTGTGGTATTCTCTAATCCCCTAAATATTTCCTCAAGCAAATTTTGGTGCTCACCTTCATGTATCAGGATGAAAATTTTCTAGTTTTTTCTGTCCTGCTGGGAATTGCTACCATGAGTATAGTCAAGCTTTTCACGTATTTCAGTCACATTTTTCACATGTTCCGATTTTCTCTGCAGATGAAGTTCTCCCTGTCAAAACAGGAATATGAAAGAAAACTGTTCTAGTTGAAGGCCCCTAAAATATAGAGAGGTCTGAGTTCTTAACTATTCTGGAGGTTCCTAAACTGGGGCTCTGGACATCTTTAGGTTTGGTAAAATAGAAACCACTGCTGTCTCTTTACCAGCTACCTTTAGTTGAAAATACTTATTTGAGCTCCAATCCACCTTTGTTACCTGATATCATGGGTTTTGCTTTTCAATATACAGAAAGATATTTTTCTTCATTTTCTTACACTTTCTAGATTCCATTGCAAAGACCAGTCTTCTCTGTCTCTCTTTGAGTAGAAGGCTAACCTGTACAAATAACTAGTGGAAAATTGTATGTAAATCTGATGAATCAGTGCATTTGATATTGCCAGAGAGAAAACTACTAGTATTTTTTCAGGTGGCTTAGGTATGATGCAAATCAGAATTGCCAGTTTCTTGAGCTGTTGGAAAAGACTCATTATGTCTCACTAAACTCTTGTGTTAATGGATTTGCATTTACTACAGCTACAAAGCATGCTCCCAAAGTTACACTCTAATATTTTATAAATCAGTACGTAAGTTGTCAAATGTGTTTCACAAACTCAAAAGATGAATCAATACTCAGACAAGGCATAACAAAAAATGAATACATAAAAATATTAACACTCAAATTACCAAACTAAAAACTTAAACAGAGGCTGTAACTAAAGATAAATAAAATTATCATGTGTACATCCACAGCTATTAGCCATGCTGTTATTCACATAATTTTGAGATTCTTTGAGTGAGGTAAAATAAAAAAAATCCCTGATTTTTCTTGCTCTAGGGTATCAAGTCCCAGGTAGTAGCTATATAACTTGGGAGGATTAGTGCCTTTATTTGTAAAGGCATTTATCACACATCTTAAACACTACGTTATCTCAGTTCCTTTTCATCTGTTCATTTTATCTATATTGCACACTAACATTCTTGTGGCACAAACTCCAGAAGTTGATGTATTAGTAACTTCCTTTGGGGCTACCATTCATCTTGTCTGCAGGGCAAATTAGGGGAACCTACCACTGACAAAGTTGGGTCACTTCTGAAAAACAAGCTGTCAAATCCATTGTGTCAGTCAGCACTTAATGGGCAAAAATAATTGCTTCTCAAACCTCCACAACTGGAATTTGTGGAGGTCTTGGGCTGCCACTTGGAAGCCAACTGCCTGGTTTTGGAATCACCTAATCTCTCACCCTGAGAGCACACAAGCTGGTGTGTTACAGAAAATTGTACTTTCATTTATTTTATGCTCTTTTTTTGTTTACCAAAACAGTCCTACTGGGCAGAATTATTCCACCAGCAACTGTCTGACAGAGATCTGCACTTGCAGCAGCACAAATCACATTCTTCAGTTTTGCACTTTCTAAACTATAAACACTATTTTTGATTTCAAGAAATTAAATTGTACACCATTTCACATACTTCCTTTCTGTTTTAGAGGAAAATACAAGAAATCAGAAAGCTGTTCCACTGCTATCAGGAACTCCACCATGCATAGATGGAATACACTGTAGCACCAGTATGGATGTGGACTATAGAGACACAGAAGAGACCACAAAATTTATAAATTAAGGTGATCAAGGCCTCCACTGTGTTTACAGTGGGTAGTCATCAGAGCTACACACGCACTGGCTGCTGAGCATACATTAGGGCTCATAGAAAGACTGACTAGCAGGAAAAATGCATCTCTAGTTTTGTCTCAAGGGTTGCAAGTCTCAGCAGGGTGTACAACTGCTTTCCATTACTTTATAAAAGAATGTTAATTTGGAACTAGGTCACTGTGGACATTAACAACTCATGACAAAGAACAGACTTGAAATCAAGTGGTATGCACAAAATGGAGCAAAATAGTTTAAAAGCTACTCAGAAAAATTATGCAATCATTCATTATGAATCCATTGTGGTTTATCCATTGCATGTTTTCCTTATACTTTTCATATACATTATACAAAACTTGAATCATTTTGATTCAGGGAAATACCTCGTAAACTCCTAACCCCTTCTCTCTGGATACCTTTTATAATGACCATGAATACTGTTAGTCTACATAAGCTAAGTATGTCATTAAATTCATTAAAAATTTTATAAATTATACTCTCTAAACTAAAGAAGGATGATCTTTTTTATTTTTTCAGCATTTTGAAATACCAAATCCCTTTACATTAACTATTTTGGGATATCCAAAGCATACATATAATTCATTCCAACAGAGCACTTAAAGAACAGGCTGTGTCAGCCTTTTAACATTTGATACATGAGCATTACCTCATTCTAGTGTTTCTCTTTAAGACTTTTTTTTTTTTGGTGGGGGGGATTTTAATATATAATAAAGTGGCTGTTCATTAAGAAAGTGGTCTGGATAAAAAAAATAGCAGTTTGTGAAGGAAATCCCAAAAACATAGCCTAGTCTTTGAGTCTAACTTCCACATGGCAGTTGGGTTAAATATCTCATCTTTTGTAGTTCTTTCCAATTTTGTACGTCTATGAAGGTTTCAAAAGTGGTTTTCCTACTTCACAGAGGAAAATAAAGATTATTCAATGGCATTCCACCACTCACAAGAAATGTAGAGCTTGTTCTAGTTCCAAAGTTAAGGTTTTCCCATAAAAAATGTAAGAAGTGATTTATATTGGTCATATAAACACATTATTTCCAATCTGCATACAAAATCTTTCTTGCCACTTAGTTGATCTAATCCAAGGTGTTAGGACATAGCACGGTCTCAGCATTGAAAACTGCTTCAGCTCTGTGGAAACACTGCCTCATTCCCATTACTGCAGAATGAACATCCATCAGCTTGGGAAGATTTAACAGTGAGGAAGAATGTCTATTCTAGTGCCTCTAAGAGCTTGTTTTCCCTACTTTTTTCTTCATATTATTTTCATCAAATGAAAGCTTTTTTGGGCCTTTGCAAGTCATGCTTTGGTGAGCAGCACCAGAATGCTCAAGAAAAGCTACAAGAAAGTCTCTGAAACTAGATTTTCTTAACATGTGGTAGACACACATGATAGGACATAGTATGCTTGGGCAGGGTTTCAAAAATAAATTGGATACAATGACAATTTATAATTCTGTAACAACATGCATATGTGAAATGTCTGCAGTTTAGAGACACCAACATTTGATTCATGAACATTCTCCAGCCTTTACCTTCACAAAGAAATTCCCACCAGTTACAATGCCTGTAAGAGTTAATACATGAAAATAGCCACACTGCACTCTGGACCAATTGTGCTTTCTACATGTATAAATAAGTTTTACCTTTATCTTCTTTGACTTTCTGGGGGCTGCTGAGGTGCAAATGTGCATCTTTAAAATGATAACTTTGTTTTGCACCAGCATGATGACAGACCTGCACTGATAGTGTATGAGCATGGGCAGTCACCACTATTTGGCTTTTGTAACCCGCTGCTGGTCAACAGGACCTCCACTAAAAGCTTCCTCTTTTAGTCTCCATTGTCTCACAATTTGCAAGTACGACAGAGTGAAGGCAGATCATTAATTAGGTGCCAAGATTAATTTTCTCACATGTTAAAAGGATAAGGTTGACTCCCCCTAGGGTAAAGGAAACAGAGGAAACAGTGATGCTTACTCCCAACCTTTCACTCCATTTCCTTCTCAGCCTGTATGTCTGTGCCATGTCAACCCCAGACTGATAAAATGGTGTGATGGGGGGAAAATGGCCCTTGGAGATGGAGCAGAGGAGGGGCTGGGCTGGATAAAGGCTGGGGGAGGCTGTTAGGGCCGTTGAGGGGCAGCAGTTGGGCAGCCACAGAGCGTCCCCGGGCGAGCGGCTGCTCCAGGGGAGCTGCAAGTGGCCTGGGGGCTCCTGTGTGCTCCTGAGGGGACTCCCACCTCAGGGCTGAGTGGCACCCAAGCCACTGTGCTGTGCTGTGCTTACTGTGGAGGGTGTGAGTCCAACCACGGGGTACACAAATGTCTGGGAGCTCCTCCTGGTTACGACATCTGTCGCAGAGCGCAGCCAGCCCTGAACTGGCCTGTGTGTCTGTGCATTTGTTCACTTGCACATGTTTCTGTGTTTGTGTGTCTATGTGTGTGTGTGGGGGCAGATGATCCACCAGAGTGCCACCTAGGAACTCCCAAGGATCCACTGTCACACACAAGAGCTTATGCTCAGGGTGTTGTGTGTCTGTAAGCACACAGACACAGCAGCGTGTCAGAATCTCTCAAGCTCTTGGGTATCTTAAAGTACATATGTGTGATGAGGGTTTGTACTCAGATGTTCAATGGCTATTTGCAAAGACTGTGCATATTTGAATATCAGTTTGACAGTGTATCTGAGTGTGCACCCCAATCTTTTCATTTCTGACTAGTACAAGGAAGCAGTTTTGGTTGTAAAGAATGTAGTAAGAGATGCAGAGTTTGCATATCCATGATGAAGCATGGATAGAAAAATGCCTTTTGTCAAGATTAGAAAAACACATTGCCCATATCACAAAGGAGAAAACCTGCTTGTCTGTTCAGGTTAAATCAGTATAGTACTAAGTGCATTACTGAGGGAATGTTATGTGAAAATGTTATTTAAAAGTATAGATATCACATGTAGCCTTCACATGTCTGTCACATACAGCTACTATGCCAGACTAATGTGCACATTTGCATATTTTCATACAGCAGCACCTGTTTGTTCTGCAATGCTTTGGTTTGCCATCTGAGTGTGTATGACTGCATATTTTGAGTTGGAGAGCATGTGTAGAAAGATTGGGACGTATACAGACCATTTTCATTTATTGGTTTATATTTTGCAGAACTGATCTTGCAAAGAATTGATTGCTATTGCTCAGTGACAGAAGGTAACAAGGAGAGATAGATTATTTTGATGAAGATTTCCTAGTAATGTGACATATTTCTGTCTGCCAGTTCCCCCTAGTGTCAGTAGTCAGCATCATCTCCTTAGAGTCTTTAAAGGATAGGAATTAATGTCATGCTTTGTGCCACCACCTGGTTTAAGGGATTTGAAGAAAGCCTGAATTTAAAATTTTAATTCTTACCAAAAATTTTACATGAAATGTGAAAAAAAGCATGAGGGTAAGAGCTCTCATGTTGTCTTTTATGCCTCAATCTGTGATCTGAAGAGAACAGCTTTGGTGAGTGTATCAGGATAGTTCAAACCCTGGATATATTTGCTGATTGACTCCTCAAATAACAATGCCAGAGGTGGTCACATTCATGGGGGCCTATCATTTTTCCTGAGACAAAGACCACTCTCTTAACCAAGAACTCTAGAAAATCAAGCTGCCCATGCTGAAGTCAAAATCCATCCACATATGTATCAGATCTGTTGTTCTTTCCAGTTCACAGTTAATTGTCTATCATATATATATGAAGGACATTATTCATTAATGACAGGATGATGAATGTATCTGGATTCAGTTTGGGACTTTAGTTATTGGAGCACAAGTATGTCACTGCTTTTTATGTATCCCAGCAGACAGGAAGACTGATTTGATGTTATTAGAGTTGAAGCTCTTTAATCAATATTTTTTCTGAAATGATCCAGTGTTAAAGCAGCTGTCATCCCACCCAAATGCCTGTGGTGGGATGATGCCTGTGATTATAAGCTTGAAAGATTGTTGAGGTCAAAAGTTTTGCACACTCTAACAGGTTAAGATACTAAATTTTCTTCTTTTTCTTGTGCCATGTGGGTTTTGCAAACAAGTTGTATATTTCTCCACAGAATTCCAAAGTGAAGTATTAACTACAATCATTGTAGGGGCTTCAGTTGAGTTAATTGCTAAGGGAATCAGAAAGCAGTGATACTTTGAGAACCATAAAAATCAGTTCTGTATGTCACACAGTCTTTTAAAAACCTTTAAAAATGTTTAAATTTTTAAATTCCAATATTTTTCCTATAATCACAGGGAAATGGCTAGCAAGAAGAAAGAAATTCCATTTCAGGTATAAATCTTAATTACTTGAACAACTTTAGATGATTTTTCTGATTTTTAGATGATTTTTCTGCCTCTTTAGAATGTTAAAATGTTAATTAATTTTGTTTCAGACCACAATAACTGATCAAGAACAGTGGGATGAAATGCTGCAGATAAAGGGTATAGTAGGTACCTACAGCTGATATTTTCTTTTTACTCTTTCATGGACATATGTACAGGTTTTAATATTTATATATTAACTTTAATAGATACTCGAGAAGACTAGCACCATATCTTTTAAAGAAAAGCTATATTAATATATATTTATAAAGATATATCATAGAGTCATTGAACCATAGAATTCTTTCATTTGGAAAAGACTTTTAAGATCATCTATTACAATTATGAATATGCAGTATCTTATATGATAAATACTCATCAAAATAATATTTATTTAAATTTTATTTTTATATACTGCTGTACATCAGTGTTTAGAAAATACCTTTCTAGTATGGTATTCTCCATGGTAGGGAGCTGGATGCTTCTGTGTGTAAAATCTTTCACAGACTAAGTAATTATTGCAGAATTCTAGAGAGTGCATGTTCCATGACATGCATTATTCCCAGTTTTCAGTTCATTTAATCCAATAACTGTCTCCTAGGTTTCCTAGGAACCGTTTTTTGGTAAAAGAAAAAAATCTGTAATAGGATCATATCTACAGAGAGATAGTAATAAGCAAGGGCTCAGGGAGGTGAAAATCCTGTAGAATAAAGGTCTAGAGAAGAATGAAAACCAATAGTGGGAAAGAAGAAGAGAAAATAAAAGTAATATGAGAGAAAAGTTGCTATTTGGATTAATAATATCAAATAGTATTCTGAAGTAGGTTTCCAATGTCAAAACTAATTGTATTAAAGAGTATGTATCCAGTAATGTATCCACAGAATCCATTGATGTATTCCTGACACATTCATTGTCTAGAAGAGGACTGAAAGATCCATATGAATGCCTTCCCTGAGCTGCTTCAGTACAAACATAAAGGTCTCATTTTATAAGTTCCTCAAGTCGTCTGTTTATAATTCCAAACTATTACATTTTAGTAATAGATGTGTATCAAGCTTGGTGTGGTCCTTGCAAAGCTGTGCTGAATTTATTGAAAAAACTAAGGATCGACTTTAGTGACGACAATGTGCTACATTTTGCCGTGGTAAGGATACAAATCCTGTGTGTGAGTGACTATCTTTACATTTTGATTTAAATATATCTTCTGATCTGCATATGCAGAGCTTTCATTTTACTGTCCTTATACTGAGTTGCCATAATTTTGGCCTGGTTACTTTCCCCGCATATGTCCTCATAAGACTTTGCTTACAAGTAGATTAGAAATTGTAAAATATATGTAAGAAGCTATAATAAAAAAGAACTGATATCCCACAACTTTTGTTTTCCTTGATGAGATTGCAGAAATATTCAAAAGCCAGACTATGTAACTTTCAGTTTTAAGTCTCTGCATTATGGACCATTGCATTTAAAGTTCTTACATCCCTGAAAAACTGTTGCATCTTTTTTTGCAAATGTTACCTTTTATTTCATTTTTAAGAAAACAAAAAGGGGAAAATTTTAAAAATCACAAAACTGTAGTAGTAAAAATATTTGTTTACAGTAGCAGTGTATATATATGAGTGTATTATACCCCCTATTTAAAGTAGATACATTTGTTTCAAAGACTCAGTTTATCCAAGATGTTGACCAAGTTCATCCTTTTTCACCTTAGTGAAAACTTAAAATTCCATTATTAAAGAACTTTACAGAAAAAACATGACTTTTCTATAAATTAAAAAGGCAGAGTTATGTTCCAAGGCTATCTCATGTGCTTTCATACGGTTGACCACATTTCACAAAAAATTAATACACTGGATAAGTTCTTCTACCAAGACTACATTGGCTACTTCTTCATTTACATATGTTTTTATAACCTACATGAGAAAATAGTATCAAGAGAAGATATTTTTCCATGATTAATTGCTGTAATATAAAGGGAGGACAATCCTGTGTTGCCAAAACAGTTCTTTCTTCATCACTATAAGGACTGTTAGCTGTATTTAGGACTGCAGTTTGAGTTAGCAACACCAAAGTATTTAAGAGTGGGGTTTTCCTGTGAGTGAAAAAGTTTTCTTTATGTATGCATACATACTTATATAAGCAAATGATGTTTTTTGTCTGACTTCAGGCAGAAGCTGACAGCGTTGAAATTCTGAAACCATTTAGGAGGAGCTGTGAACCTGTGTTTCTTTTTAGTGTTGTAAGTACATCACATCAATTTTTTTTAAATGTGCTGCCTACTTCTGCCTTAACTTTTCAATAGATTTTAAAATAGATGTGAAGCTGTACAAATCCTATCTTTACATTTTATATTATGTAAGATGGTACTATCTGATGTTTTCTGCATGAGCCATTTCCCATGCCTGAATCTGGTGATTTGCAAGCACATTTTTGTTGTAGCTGTCACAAATACAGCCACGAAGAATTGTGGTAGTCACTGTTTTGGTAGTTAGTGAGAAATCCAGGTAAATTTTCCAGGTTTGCCTTACATAAAGTGCCTACATGTGGTTACACTGAAATGATTATTTTATGCACACTTTTCATCACGAAAAGAGAGTTTTCATTTCCTGGCATTATAAGATTTTTAAGATAACAAATAAAATTGTGTTTTCATACTTGAGGAACTGTAGCAATTAATCATATATTTATTATCTCTCACAGATGGACACATAAAGCTGGTTCTCCTAGGACACAGCTGTAGCACACTGTTCACTTAGGAAGAGATGGGGGTTAATTTAACTTGAGGGCGCCAGGACAAGAATTTCCATAAGCAAGGACCAAGGATATTCACACTTTCAGGACTCTTTCAAGTTTGAATATGAATGCTGCCTAGAAATTTTGGCAGTATTCTTGGTCACCATTAGCTTCACTATTTTGCACCTGAATGTGGTAGAGGATGCACTAAAAAGTCACACAAGTACACACACAAAAAATATGGGAAACTCCATGTTACAGAAATTAAGAACAAATAAAATCCATATATGAATCTGCTTCCAGCTGTATCATTAGTATTGAGCCTAGAAATAAACATGGAAAATTTGGTAAAGAAAGAAGTAAGGAATTAAATGCACAAAAGTTTCATTCTGAAATAATAGAGGCAGTAGTAGCTTTGGTATTCCCTCCAGTGGGCATGAGAAATAATCCTGTAGCTGGAAAAAATTAACAAGATATTGCATATTTCAAGAATTCAAGTAAATGTGCAAATTAAGTTATGAGAATTCACTAAGAGTATTATTTTCTCTTCAACAGCATGGTAAAATTCTTGCAATGGTGAAAGGTGTAAATGCTCCTCTCATAACTAAGATAGTAACAGATTTAGTGCAAGAAGAGAGGGAAATTGCAGCTGGAGAGAAGGAACGTGCTGAGGTACTCACAAACCAGATACTTATGCATAAATGTATATTTTTATTGCACTTACACTGTTTCTCTAAATGCCTATGATAGTGTTTAATTTTTCATATTTTTGTCCTAACAATATAATAATATATATCATGCGCCTTTTTTTTAGAAATCAGGCAAAATTATCTGGGTTCTAAGACACTTTTAAAGATCATCTAGCCCAACTCCTCTTGCCACAGGCAGTGTCACCTTTCACTAGATCAATTTGCTCAAAGCCATGAGGATTGCTGTTTACTTGATGAATCCTGTTTCCTACAAAAAAACAAAGGACATTAAACAAGTTTATTTTATCACCTTTGTCTCCTGACTTCCAAGTAACATGAGGACATAAGGACAGCTCAGTCTGACCTCAATAGCCTGCACTGTGAAAGATCCCACTGCTGGAATTCACAGTAGCAGCAGAGTCAGTCCTCCCCTGTTGCTTGTTCTCCTCAGAACTCTCAAATTTCCATTATGGCACTTTATATAAACTTCACAAATTTACAGGTTAGAATGGCAATGTAAGAAATGGAGAGATGAACGAAATGCCACTAGCTCATAAATGTTTTAGTAATCTTTTTTCTTTCAGGGCTAAGTATTTCTTATATATAACTTAGGAACTACATCATATGAAACAAAGACATGGGAAATAATCATGTCTTATTGCTTGCTTTGTTAAAATGGAGATGAAAGAACTCCACTTAGAGTAAAATTCTTTTTAACAAACCGAAATTCAGTTAAGGAAAATCAGACTGACCAAATGTCCTTCTTAGAATTGCTTGTTTTCCAGAGTAACAAATCCATTTTTACATTAAGATTAATGTGTTGTAAAGATGTGACAGATGTGTTTGATGACTTTGCTTTTGCACTGGTGATGCACGTTTACTCCATTGGCAATTACCTTAGGTAGAAGAAATTGTTTTTCCTGAGGAAGGTTCATCAGAAGGGTCTGATGAGGAGTCTGTAAAGGAAGGTAAATATATTTGATTTACTTTAGTAATGTTAACAGAAAGAAAAAGAACAAATGTATTTTAATTAATAATGGTCTGTGTCTAGTACTAATAGACCTTCCTTTGGTTGCATTAATTAAATGCTATGATTGAGCTTTCTTCTATAAGGAATTAATGTACTGGACTGTCATCATCAACATTTTCACCCCCACACTGGGAGCCTTCAGACTTTAGACAGAAGTGATATGTGCCAGGAAATTTTCCTGTGTAAAGTTAAGGCCTGAAAGTCACTTTTACACAGCCCCTGTGTGAGCTATCTACTTCTAAAGTGGAGTACTAATGGATGGGCCAACGTGAGAGGATTGCAAGAATTAATCTGTGAAGCAATGGCATGTCTTCTCTCAGATTATTCTTTCACCAGATTAGATTTGATAACAGATTTAAAAAAGAACATAAATCCATAGTAGTAGGATAAGCTTCCAACATAATTGAAAACTAAGCACCATTCTGTTTAAAAGTCCTGTCTGTGATTTATGTCAGGTTTTTCATTTGCTGAGACCTACATATTTTCTATTTTTATTGTTATCTGTGGTTACTGAATGTTCCTACTGCTTCATCTATGCAGAGAATGCCATTCTGCAATCCTGAGATGGAACAAACTCCTCCATCCTCTCCTTCTTCTTGATCTTGCTTTTTTTTTCTGTCCCTGTGAGAGGCATTAGATCACAGTCATGGCATCCCTTTTCTTTCCTCTTCATGTTTTGTTTTTGGTTTTGTTTTTCTGTTTGTTTTTTTTTATTGTATTGTTCAGCTGATATATTCCTGACCTCAGCTTTCCTGACCTCAGCTTTAGCATATATTTTTTTCTCATAAACCCTCTGAGACCTAGAAGTACAGTATTATCATTTAACAATTATCTACAGACTTCACACTAATCCCCAAAATCTAAAAATGACAGAAAGTCAGAAAACAGAGCTTTAGCTCAGGTTCAGCTTCAGCTTCAGATAAGGGGATATCTCAGATACTGTAATACACTAACATTTGACAGCAATATTTTCCTTAACACATGCAGTTGCTTAAGTGTTTGTAGTATTGGTAACAAGTACTAGTCTGCTGTTTCCATTATCACTATCTTAAATTCTTCTGCAGTTTTTGGGATCTGATTGAGTTACAGTCAAAAGTTTAACTGTAAACTTCAGGTCCAGTAAAGATGATTTCCTTTATTTTGATGAATGCATTACTTAGCACATTATTTTTTCCCTTTTTCAGAAGTACTCACTTATTCTGTTGGAATTATAAAACCTGATGATGTTTTAGCAGGACGTGTAGAAGAAATTAAAAAAAAGGTAGAGAGAATTTTAAAGTATTCATTTATTCTATTGATTTAAGAGGCACAATAGCAAAATGTAAGGTTAAGTAGATCCTAATTTATGCCCAGACTTTGGAACAGAATCTGATAAAGCTTCTCTGCTAAGGATAATAAAAGCACAATAATTTTTACCCGAAATAATATGACATTCAAATTTATACTATTGCTTTAATATTCTATGCCAGCAGAGGTTAGACATTGATTCATATTGCTTCTGTTATGAAAAAAAATTAAAAGCCTTATAACAGTATATATCAAGACCAAATTAAAAGAATTTTAATAAGTGTTATGACAGGGACAGTGACCTTTGCAGGAAAGGGAATCAGAGTGCTATATAGGTTGTTTCTGCAATTACTCTACCTTAGCTGGAACAGAAGGAAGCTTAGTAAAGTTAAAAAAAAAAGGCAGTGCTTGAAAAGAGTTTAGCTGGAGCAGCTGCTACTTGGCTCATGAGATGTATTTTCCAACGCTGGTTGCACAGTCAGCCTTTGCCTTTTTGGGGCAGGTTGAAAACACTCAGCAGCACCACAGGGGCTTTTACAGAGCAGAGTGCTGGTGAACAGGTTAATATTGGTGTATCACCAGTACTGGGGCTGGGTACTGCCTTGGCTGTTAAAAATATCAGTATATGGTACAAACCTCATACCAGTGAACTGTAAACTTTGATGCAAGTCATATGTGTGCATCTCTCACAAATGATTGCATTTAGTGCAGTAACCTAGCTTAAAACAGAAAATCATAAAGTAGATTCAATTTTTCCTTACTTGCTGTTTCTAAAGCCAAGTAGTTTAGTCTAATACAACTATCAACAAGAGCACACTTATGTGACTACTATGGTTACAATACAATTTATAATATCTTGCAACATAAGTTGCATGTTAACCACTCACAGGGATCCAAAGGAATTTAATTAATGTGAAATAAAAGGGATTAGTAACTACTGAATGAATGTACTTCATACATTGAACTGCACTATATTTTTTCTCAAACATTAACGTAGGGTTATTGTAATCCTGAATTTAATGAAGTGCTTTGAAAGGCTGGAAGTTCAGTTTAGGCAAAGATAGTTGTTATATTTTGCAAATTTCAGAGAATTTTAAGTTTAACATAGCTACCAAAACCAACCAATCTTTAGATTTACAATAATATATGATTTTGTATGTATCCATTTTCAAATGTCCCTAACTAATAACTGAATAATTTCAGATTAAAGATGCAGGATTTGACATTAAAGCAGATGAGGAGAGAATGCTTACTGAAGAGCAAATCAGAGTATTTTATGCCCGGAATAAAGAAGAGGTAAAAACAAACTAAAAACCTAAATGAAAGGAACAGGTACAACATATAATTGTTACCAGATGTGCTTACAAATCTCTGTATGGTAAATTTTAAGTATATTGAAGAACTGAATTAATGTAGATTTAATACATTAAAAAAATATTCTTTCTCCCTTTTCTCTCACTGACTCATATAAATATCACTATGTAGCAATCTAATATTCAAACCAAATTAAACTGACCTCCAATTAAATGTTAAAAGATTTTGGTCTTCTTTCTGTTATCTAAATGTGTATGGTCCTTAGAAATTGAGCTAAATTGATAACACTATTTATCAAAATAAAATTATACTGATTTTAAAACATGTTATGACAGGAGTAGTGACCTTTATGGGAAAGAAAATTAGAGTGCTGTATAGCTTATTTCTTAAATTACTCAACCTTAGTTATTAGGTGCTGAAATGTGGCACAAACCCAAAATCCAATGTCTTCTATGTGATACTGTATATATATTTTTCCAGCCAGAAAATAAGTGGCATTACATATTATATTTTTTATTTCTTTCCAGATTTTATCATGGGGTAGTTCTGGGAATAAACATGTGCACAGGCAGAGAGGGAAAGCATCTCAGCCAAAATCTATTTTTTTTTTTGTGCCTTCTCCTATATTAGGGGACGAAAAATAGATAAAGACAGATATAAAGTTCAAGGAAAAAAAAAAAAATTAGGCTGTCCACCACTAAATGGCAATGATCTAGTAAACTAGCACCTGGATATAGTCATATTTTCCAGCAGTGTGATAACTAAAATTAACTCTTCAGAAGGATCTGAGACAAAAAATGAATTTCCTTAGCAAATATTTATACCTTCTTCTATAAATGTAAGATAGACAGAGACAGAATTATATTAAAACAAACACTTCATTTGATTTTATTAGAGGGAAAAATTAGAGGAAGGGTTCACCTAATCTGAAGGAGAATGTGGGAAGGTGTTCCTGTGGCATTCCAAATGAATAAGAGTGAAATGAGATGGTTCCTACTAAAGTCAGAGTGAAAAAAGAAAACTGATAGTAATCACTAGATGGCTGCACTGTGGTTTAGAAAGGAAAAACAGGGAGATCTTGTAAGAAACCATGATAAAAACTCAGAGTTCCTGCAATTCATAGGGGGGGAAATTATGTTTTTTAGCCTGACTTTGATGCATTCGTTCAATTCATGAAGAGTGGACCATGCCATGTTTTGATAATCACAAAAACAGAAGCAACTGATGCTATTCCTCAATGGATAGACCTACACAAAACAAGTGAGTCTGCTGAGCCTGAGGAGCCAATCAAGTAAGTACCAGTCAAAATGTGTATCTGTGATTCAGTCACATTGTTCAGAGCACACCATAAACCAAGGCATGTTCCTACAGACACAGACGTGTCCACGTGTGCAGGTCCAGGGAGCAGGAAGAGTTCATCATCTAATCCTTCACAGGACCACTAATAGAGATGCAGCCCCAGTTCTCATGGGAATTCAGAAATTCCTTGCTTCCTAGTTAAAGATGACAAGCCAAGGTCATTGAGCTCTTTGAACTCACCTTCAGTGGGTTCTCAGAACAATGGGAACAATGACACACTTCAAGCCTGATGCAGTCCTTGCAATTCTAGTTCACCCATGCCAGGGCGCTGCCTGCACTGCCTGCACGGAAGGCTGCACTCTTTCCCAAATCTACCCCTGTGTTCCTTGGGAAGCTGTAGATATGGCCCAAGGCAGACCAGGGCACACCTGAGGCATGCTCTTCTCCCTGGGAGCACTGTAAAAGCCAGCAGAGAAGGGGAAGCATACTGGGGTTTGGGTCCTCACCCTGCTCCGAGACACAAAAAAATTGTAAGGATTAGATGTTCATAAATCCATGTTCACATCCATGGTATCTTGAAATGCGTGTTCTTCTTCACTGCCAAGGGTTTGTAGAGAATTTTAAGGATGATAGTTGTATGCACAGCCTCAGACAATAGAGTATTCACAAAAATTCAAATATCAGATCAAGTTTTATGTTTAGACATTTACTTAAAGCAACATGAGCTTAAATACTTTGTCCGAAAATGAATTCGTAATAGCAATTGACATTTTTGTCAATGCCTGCTGCATCCCTTTCTGCATTAATTTAGTACAGCTGGGGAATTCTACGTTTCCTACAAGTAGCTAAGAGGGACTGACTTTACACAGCTAAACAAACAGGCAAGAAACAATGAGAAGTGTCTCTGTTATTAACTACTCTGTAGTGCTATCATTTTTATGATCATACTGTACATAAATTAAGCACAGGACTTCTATTGATCATTCATTATACACTGTACACTTGTCAATAGTAATTCTATCTCATGAAACAGAGAAACTATTTTGGATAAACTAGAGGGGCATTGTTAAAGCAGCCTGGTTGAGATTTTTCTTTCAGAGCACATGATCATGCACTTTTTAAGAAGAGTAATAATTCTCTTCTCAGAAATGTTACTTTACTCATTAATCTGAATTTAATAAAAACTTAGTTTTGCATTCTATTCTTATGTTTCACTAAACTTCAATAAAGTATGTCTTCAAAAATTCAGCTTGTTAACACTAAACAATGACTTAAATACTGTATTACATCATGTTTCATCAGATTGCCAGGACTCAAGGAAACTGAGAGTCTGGTAAATTTATGTGATGTGCAAGACAGTATTGAAGATGCCAGCAGACAGCTTGCATTCTTTTTCCCAAACTTTAATATAAATACGGCAAAAAATCCTGTTGAAAAGACTTTGGCCATAATTAGACCTACTCTCTTGAAGGAAAGGCGAAGTAAGTGTTAATAACTGTATTTTCTATGAAGGATATATAAATGCTCTCATAATTTGAATTTTGAATTATAAATTCTAACTCAATGATATTTTTTTAGGTTATACTGTTTCTCCAGCATTAGGCCAGCAGTAATCCTTGTATGGAATGAATTTATGGAGTGAATATTTTTCATATATTGAGAATGCTAATGTCAATGATAATTTGTTCCTTTGGTTAATTTTTCAAGAAATTCTGCAGATGAAATATTTCTAGAAGACCTTTCAGAGAAGCTCGTATTTTCAAATGTAGTATAGGGGACTATATTTCTCACCATAATAAAGTAGCTGATATTCCTGAATATCAGGCTCAAGATAGCTCAATGGCAAGGGGAAAAATACCCAGCCCAAGATGTTCTATGCTGCATGAGGCAGTGCTGCCCAAAAGCAGTTCTAAACAGACAGAATTTTTACAGATTAAATTAAAAATCTACCCCATTACATGAAGCGTCATCCAAACAAGTTTACTTTTCTTTTCAGTCATATATTTACATTTCTTCCTCAATTTCAGATAGTATTTTTATTTCTAATTTGAGCAATCTTATGTGCAGAGAGCTGAAAGACTACATTTTGATCTTTCCTTGCGAATTTATTTTCCTTATGGCTGTCTAGCATGTTGCTTAGAGCAGCAGTTCTGCAGTTCATGTTTAGGTAATTACACATTAATTTTGTAGGTAATTCTGACTTGTGTCAAATACTGCTTACTTACCCATGTGGTCTTGTAAGACTTGGTTAAATAAACATTTCACCTATTCAAATTCCTTAAACCTTATTTTTCTGGTAACAACATGTATCATATTTCTCAGTCAGGATTTCCTACTAAGGTTTTTTAAGCAAGAGAAAGCCTAAACACAATGAGGATCACTTTTCTGAGTGTTCAGGCTACTAGTGATGCCTCCTAGTAATTGCTTGCTTTAAATTAGTTTTCTGTTCTTTAGGAAAATTTCTTAGGAAACAAATTCACCCATAAAAAATTTAACATTATCATTGGAAAGTCTGTGTCATTTCTCTACAAGTGAATTACCTACAAATGAATTAATGGATGGCAATTTAGCATTATTTAAATATATTTGACAGAGTCCATCATTCAAAGGATAAAGGATGATGGTTTCCAAATAGCAATGCAGAAAGAAATAATTCTATCTGAGGACCAAGTACGTACATTTTACAAAGAGCATGTAGATCAAGACTACTTCTCAGTCCTTCTAGAGCAAATGACCAGGTATGCTGAATGAAAAAGGAGCATGTAAATCAATAGAATCCATATAGAATCAGAAAAGACTGAAATTTTCACATTAAATAATTGTTGAATCAGAGGCAGAATGGTCTGGGTTGGAAGGGTTCATTATTGCCCATCTAGTTCCATCCCCCTGCCATGGGCAGGGATACCTTTCACCTGAATAGGTTGCTTAGAGCCCCATCCAACCTAGTGTTGAACACTTCCTGGATAATATATGGCTGCAAGATAGGCATGTCTAAAAGCTTAGTAAAAGACAAAATAGGAACAGATAACTGCAGACAATGGAATAATTTCCAAGTACAACAAATAAAAAAATCAAGCCTTTAAAAGTTATGAAATACTCCATATTGCTGTATGTATGATATCTCAGTGGCCAAGTCCACTGATTTGAGTGAAAACAGTTTAGGTCTGCTCTGAAAATGCTGCATTTAGGTTGTCTGTAGGAGAGCTCTGAAATCTTCAACAAGGTCATGTGCTGGATAACTTGGGGAAGAGAAACAAATCATGTTTGGATATTCTCTTCATATGAAGTTGGGACATGATAGAGGCATGATCAGTCTTTCTCTGTCTTGCCATTGTGACAAAACACAGTAACTTTGCAATTTAAATTCATATTTAAGCCCCATAAGGTTTTATCAGCCTCTACTTGTTTAAACAATCAGATCAGCTTTAAGGTCCCCCAATACTGGGGTTCATTTTCCTAGTATGGGCTATATATAATCAAATTACTTTTTAAAATTTCCAAGAGTTTTTGGTCATTTTTTTTTTTAATGCACTTTTCCCCATGTACAGTGGTCCAACTCTTGTATTGGCTCTAACACGAGAAAATGCTGTGTCACACTGGAGAAGTTTACTAGGCCCAAAGACCCTTGAAGAGGCTAAGGAAAATCCAGAGAGGTAATAGCCACAGAAGTGAACCATCCTTCACAGCTTCCAACTTCCCTTCACGTTTCTCGTCGCATTCCACATCCCAACTAGTGTAACTGTAGTGCCACCACCTGGACACAAATAGGCATTTATGCCGTTTTTTAAGCTTTTCTTGGACGTAGTGTATTACACATAGGAACCTCAGCATTTTTTGAGCTATAATGGCTGATAAACAGAATTAAAATCTGAGTTTTAAGGAGTGCAATGAAGTGAAAGGGGAACTCTTGCGTCAGAGAAAAAACGCTGGTAATACCTATTCTTAATAGTGGTGGAGGGGGGGAGGGTGTCTTGAAATGCCACCATTATTTTTTCCTGAAATACCATTAAGATTTTCTTGTAGCTTATTGAAAACTTTGCATCAGTAGAATATTTTATTTGTGACTGTTCCTCCTACACAGTTTATAAACAGACACCTTAGTTCTGCCTGATTATCACATTGCTCTAGGAAACTGCAATGGTATCCCCTTACCTGCTGCTGACAGAAGTGCCATTTCGTTAATAAATAACTGGTATTTCTTGGAAATATAACAACACCAGTGTTGGTAGGGAGGGTGTTTATAGTTCAGATTTCCAGATCAACAGTAATTTATATTCCCTGGGCTGAGGCTAATTATAGTTCAGAGCTCAAAGTGGCTATGCTTTTAAGTAACCTCACTCTTTTAATGACTCCTAGTTTGCGTGCACAGTATGCCATTGAAAATGTACCTATCAATCAGCTGCATGGCAGCTCTACACCCAGCGATGCTCAGAAGGAACTAGAGTTCTTCTTCCCTGAGGAGCAAACCTTTGCATTAATCAAACCTGATGCTGCTAAGACTCATAAAGGTAAGGCACTTAGAAAGTATGGGCTATATCTAGTGATGTAATAATTTCTGCATAGGATTAGCAATGCGCACTGCAGTAAATCACATCAAATGCATTCTTCTGACTCTCTGAAATACATTTTCTGTGCAGAGAAATGCTTTTACATGGCTTGAATAATTCAGATAGAGATCTCAAATGTGATGTTTCTTTTGCTTAAGTTGCCTATATGTCTTTCTTCACTGGAATAGTGGTGAATCAAAGAAAGAGAGTTCCTAGCTAAGTTAAACTGTTTAAGGGCTGGGAACTTCTGCAGACTACCTGCCCAGCATCTTTATTAGTCAAAGGAGAGAGGCACTTGCCAAACTTGTATTACTTATTTCAGACAGGTATTTCTACTGACTCAAAAGGAGTCATTGCTCAGCTAGATGCATTCCCATCCTTGATTTTACTTACTGTCAATGTAAGGGAATAAGGAGGAAAAAATCAAAATAAAAAGAGCACTATGTAGAATTCAGAATCCTGTCTTAAGGATGTTTGCTGTCACTCTAAAAATCCTCTACCTAGACCTCCTACTTAGCATTATTCTATTCTGCCCTAACAAATTTCAGTAGTCTTTCTAATGCTAATTCATCATTGACTTTAGTGAGTTTATCTTCCCCTCTTGTGAAAATACAGATTGATTTTGGCCAGCCAGCTGATGTTTGATAAAGCATTAAAACTACAGTCCACATTCTGTTAAATGTGAGAAATAACAGTAAATGCTATTGGTATCATTTATTAAAATCTGGGTTTGATACGTGCATCAAGATGGATAATGCAGTGACAATGGTTTCTGCCTATTTTACAGGACTGTTGAAGTGTTTCTTGTGTTGTCCATATTTGGTTTGTTATTGTAAGAAGAATTCTAATAGCTATTGGTGATTTTTTTAGAAAAAGGCATCTAGTATTTTCTGAAATTTTTAAAGTTTGGCTGTTTGGGGTCTGCAATTTTTGCATCTAAACCATTTCAAATAAAAAATGAGCTTGTTTGTTATTCTCCTAGATGAAATTATGAGAAGAGTTAAAGAGGCTGGGTTTAGCATCTCAAAGGTAAAAGAACAAGCTTTAACTCGTGAAATGGCTGCACACTTTTACAAGGATCATGAAGGAAAACCCTTTTATGAAGAGTTGGTGAATTTTATGACACAGTAAGTGTTTTGGTTTACGGTACTGAGGTATGTAAGCAGACACCACACTTTCTACAGTGCCAACAAAACATGCTACACCATAACTGGTGCAAGGATTTTACAACCTGTCACTCTTTCTGGCAATGTTTAATGTCTTCTAGCACAGACTACTCTTCCTTTAAAAGGGAGATTCACAATTCTTTTCAAACTTATGGATAGTTTTATTTTGGATTTTATTTTCCCTCAAAAGGAACTGGTTTCCAATGGAATAGTTTTTTCTTCTCATGCGAGACAAATATCTTACTCATAATATTGTTAGGCTAGCTGATAAAAACAGTATGTATTGTCTTGCTACAGAAATGATTGGGTGAGAATGTCTTTTGGACAAGAAAATCCAATATCTGATCATCATCATCTCTTTGGCTTTCAAATATAGGTCTTTTCCTTAAACAAAATACACAGAAACAAATTTTAATATTTAAGCAGTTTAATAAAATTAAGATAGTTCAATGCTTATTATAACCCTTCATGGTACCTCTGACATTAAATCTGAGGCTGCATCTCAGAAATCTCAGAATAGTGCAAGAGTTTTTTATATTGATTTTACAGGGGTCCATCAGTGATTATGGTCTTATCAAAGGAGAATGCTGTGGAAGAGTGGAGGAAACTAATGGGTCCAACCAATCCAGAAGATGCAAAGAAGACCTCCCCTAAATCAATTCGGGCTCAGTTTGCACATGATATTTTGTCGAATGCTGTTCATGGTTCATCTAATATAGAACACGCAGAGAGAAGCATTCAGTTTGCATTTGGAGAGCTGGATGCAGACTAAACAATTAAGAGACAGTCTCTGAAAATTGATATTCATGTAATTAGATGGATTTGTCTACCCAACCACTATATTTAAGGTTACATAAACACACTTATTTTTCTTCAGAGTCCATCCAATTTTAGTTGGACGGGTTTTGTTATCAGCTCTTCCATATTGCAAAACATAGCAACGTAACAAGTAACACCTGCTAGGAGTTTGACACTAGTAATGTTTTCTTTATGTATGCTTAGTAGATGTTTTTTTCTTTTATCATTTTAACAGATTTATGCATTTCCAGGATTCTAAAGTGTTTTGTGTATAGCTACCTTAAAATGAGCTAGGACAAGGGTCAAGGAAGTTGATTAAAACATTATTAATGGCATGTCCACTGGTGATGTGGCTCAAGTTCTGCAGTTACAAATGTGAGGCAAATGGGGCTCCTGGGCTCACTGGCCAACTGCACATGTGTGCATCCCTGGTGGGACTGCTCTGGGCTATTAAGGTCTATTGATTCCCTCAGGACCCTGAAAAACATTTGTATTGTTTATTCATCCTTTTCCTAAATATCTTCTAAGGATTACTGTCACAGGTAGGATAATAAACTAACAGTTTGTTTCCAGTCCATTTACTTAATTCAAATATATCAGAGGAACTAAAATATAAAGCCAGCTCTTACATAACAGCTATTCTTGACATGTACCTCCTTGCCAAACTAGTGAATTCATACCCTGTCCAGTCTAACTTGGCTGGCCTTCATGAAGAACACAAATATTATTCTGTAGCTGATGTAGTCTCACTTTTACTGTCTAAGTCTGTTGAAGGTTGAGATTCTAAAGAACAGCATCACTTAAAGCAATTTACTTACATAACTGATTTTAAGTGTGAAGTCTAGAAAGAAGGAAGTCCTTCTCATACTTTCTTTATTGTTCCCATTGTATTTAGTACAACTAGCTGCTATGATGAGCTTCCTGACAAATATTTCTGTTGTGATGGGGCATCTGTTATAATAGACATTCCTACAGCAGAAGTTGGACTCAACATTCTCCTGGTGGCCCATTTTCACCTACAGCTGCTTTACTGCCACAAACTCAGCTTGAGGTTTGCTAGCCTGTAGGAGGTTGTAATTAGTGCAGAATTTCTATGTCACCTCAGAGAGATGAGTTCTGAGAAACATACTTCAGGATTGCTGTATGATCTTTGGCTTCTTTTTTACTTCAAAAACTCATTAAAACTCTTATTCCTGGCATTATTTATCACTCTGGGTCTTTTGGATCATGGCATGCTGTATTTTAAACCAAGAAGCAGTCTCAGAAAAGAGTGCATTGATTGAGTAGTGCAATTTCGCATACATAAAATCAGCTCATTTCCTCAGATCTTCCCTGGAGTTCATGGCTTCTCAACCAGTGGGACAAATACAAAGCTGAAAGTTTAGGAGCAGAAATGTTGAAAACAGCAAAGTGCTTTTATGTCTTATTAAGAGTCCATAACATGTGTGGTGGAAGTTCACAATCAAAGAGCTTGATAAGTATCATACAGAGGTTATAAATACCGTGAATCACTTATTGCTTTGGTCTGAGAAATTTCAGTTTGCTGAGGGGGTACTGTAGCTCTGCCTCTGCCTATTTAAGTATGGTGAAATTCTGTATACTGAGTTATTGCTCTTGCTGAACATCCATACTGCATCACATCACCCTTAAACAATATAACATTTTTGTCAGTTTGGTTTAACTACTGTATTTTGAAGGATTTTGTCTATTTGGGGTTCATGTGTGTTGATTACAATCCCAGCTATGTGCTTGGTCAAAGCAACCGAGTGAATTCCATTGAAATATCATGCATAGATCTATGACAGTTTTTTCTTCATGTTGCCTGAGTATTCAAACCCAAACTGAAATGTGGGAACATCTAATGTATTAATTCTCATTTCTTCTCCTAAATACATTCTTGCTCTTAAAAGCCTTCTAGCAGCTTTGGAAAGGAGAAATTTAACAGATATATCTTAAAATATCAAACATAACTGTTTCATTCTGATGATGAAGAGATTCAGATTTGTAAATCTTTCATATCTGTGAGAAACAGAGTTTTGTACAATCTACAAAATATGCATTCAAAAGAATGGCAATCAAAATACTGTCAGCATTTTAAGAGATTGCTTCATCTCTTTAAAAATTTAACTCACCCTGTAGGTATTGCACACATTATTTATAGTGCCATCCACTCTACTTTGAAAATTATATTGCTGTGATATAGATATGGATTCAATTTTTAAGAATTTTAACATTTCTGGTGGGATCAGCAGTCATTTGATTTATGGAGTCAGAAGGACTCTGTTCCAACATAAACTCCAAGGAGTCTCACAGATTAAAATCTTCCTGCAATTAAATTTACACAAAACTGCTGCATGTAAAACTTACAGAAAGTCTGACTGTCTGTTTATCTCATATCTAAATGCCAGTTCAAAAGAGAATGTGGCCTTTACAACTGTTTATTTAGAAAACATCTTGTCGTTCATCATAGAATTAGGTGGTGCAAAGATTTGATTATAATTCTTCCAAGACTAACAAAAGATAACATAATTATTCTTCTGATTTTTGTCCCAGCAGGAGAGAAATGGAACCACAGGGCATGTTTATTTGTACCACAGACCACATATTTCCTTGTTTAGGAACTTTAATGAAATCATAACCTGACACTAAAGACTATATTAAAGATCTGTTTCTGTTTAGAATGGTAAACAAAAGAGTTATAAATCTCAAAATACTGTTTTAGAAGAATAGTATGTCTGATTGTACTGAGATTTTGTACTGAATTACTACCTAAAAAAATAAGACAATTGGAGAAAAAGCTTTTTTTTTTTTCCTGCCAAGAAGATGGAGTCAATCAGCTTGTGGCTCTGTACCACTTTTTTCCCTTTGCTCTGACTGCTAAATGAACTACACTGCAAGTCAGACCTTGCAAGTATCTGTTCAGTTTATCCACAGTTCTTTGTGAGCAAATGATCAGCTTTCTGGGTACCTTGCTCTGAGAATAAAAACTGAATTTCTCTGTGTATGTACAAATTATAAAGTTTTCATCACACTGTAACCACAAGGAATCAAAATACTTAGGGTGTTCTGTTTGGGGTATTTCTTGGTTACTCTGATACAACCATTAGCCTTCTATCTGGATGTAGACTGCCTGATACATTTAAGGTACTTTTAGGGCTTGATGTTAATATCCCCATCTAGAGAAAAGGAGTGTTGCCCTCCCTTGCTTTATTCTCATTTCCACAGTGGTTTATCCACCGGCCTTTTGGCAGCAGCAGTAACCAATCTAGTATTAATAGATTATCTGGAAGCCCTCAAATTGACTGCATATCCAGCAAGCAAGTTTGAAATGCTGTTTTACATTTCAATAGGGCTGTTGTTTAATTTCAGAGATACTACATGAAATATAGTGTTAGCAGTTGAAATTCACTGCAACTTTTCCAGAAAGCCTTGGCTAGCTCTAATCAGAAGTAATGTACTTCTGTAGAAATTAATTACTTACAAGGTTTTGGGAAGTGGGTGTATTTATAAATGAAAACATAATTTTGAATGTTTGTTGACCCTTATTGATGTATTATGTTTATTTATGATATTGTCACTGATGTAGTTTACCATAAAAACCTGGCTGAGGAAATGCTTTCAGATGTGCATTTACATTCAACTGCTAAGCACAACCAAAAAGCCTGTGTCGGTGGTGCATAATTGAGTAAATATTTTTTCAGGTTTCATTCATTTGGAATCTAGGTTACAAGTCTGGATAAAAGAATTTAAGAGCTGTTTGAGTATTTTGGACAGGAAAATCTTTTTATTTGCTTAGGAAGTATTTCTCAGTCATATGCACTGACTGGACAAAAGTTGCAGCACTGAATTGAAGTGACCGGGTCATTCAGGTCTTATGGAGGGAAGTTTATGGTTTTTTAAAAATGTGTTTCATAAAAGAGTTCTGATTTGCATTTACTGTGAGTTTCTAAAATGGTGCCAATCATTCACAATTAGAGTAAATATTTTTTCAGGTTTTATTCTTTTGGAACTGAGGGTAGAACATTCAGTGAAAATACTGAATGGCACTTCTAACTAAACTGGGCACATGTGTTTGGGAGGTAGTAAGAAACTCACTAGAAGCATATGTTTGGTGTTCCAGGCAATTTTTATTTTATGTTAAAAAAAAATGTCAAGCACCTCAGTACGAAGGCAGCTGCAACACTGAGAAAAAACCCATTTAACACTTCAAGAATTTGGCCTCTTAATTTTTTTCATCTTTAAGTAGTTACAGTAATTACATTCATCCATCAGCAAACTATTTGCCCCCATTTGCTGAATGGAGGTTTCATGACTCCAGTGCCGGAATGCACCAGCACAGCAATGGCTACACCTGGCCATGGATGTCTGTGACAAGAGGTGACAAGGTGTGACAAGGTGTGACAAGAGAAGGAAAGGGGAAGGGGAAGGGGAAGGAGAAGGGGAAGGGGAAGGGGAAGGGGAAGGGGAAGGGGAAGGGGAAGGGGAAGGGGAAGGGGAAGGGGAAGGGGAAGGGAACCTGGAGGGTGAGGATGTTCTGGGTCCAGATTCAGCTGGCAGTTGATGTCACGGGGAGTTAGTAATTGTAGGGGATTTTCAAATTGGAACAACTTGCATTAGTGCTAAATCGGGTTGACCCATGGCTTCTTAAAATATAGGGAAAAATAGGTTTGGAAAAACATTGCTTTATTAATTTATCCCTTGTATGTCTGTTTTTTTGTATTATGATATCCCTTCTTTTTGTTGCATTGCCTTTCCTTCTTCCATATTTTTACCGTATCAGATTGAAAGTTAGTCAGCATAAAGTATACATTAAAATGTTAAGGAGTTTGGAAACACCTGGCTCAGTGCATCCATGTCTATTCCAGCATGTTGGAATGGTCAATCTAATGACAGCAGCTTGGAGAAGGAATGGTGACAATTCTCTGGAGAAAATAATTTGTACATTTTTTCCTCTGACAAAAAAAAAAACAAAAACAAACAAACAAAAAAAAAAGTTTGATTCTAACAGTTGTAAAATAATATGTGATGTTGCTGGGGAGTCTAGGTAACTGTTACAAAAGTTCCATTTAACAAATGCCACATTTGACTATGTTCACAATAAAATTTCTTGAAGTGATATATTATGACTTCAGTATTTGTTATTTCAACATCACATTGATGTGACTGTCACTCATTCTTTAATGGCTAACCATATATACATTTATTGGGATACTTTAAATTGGGATCAATAGGTAATAAAAACTTAAGAACTCTTGCTGTACAGTACATAAAACTATTTTAGAAGTTTTCCAATCTTTCTGATCATGCTTAAGTCAGCATTTTCAAACTTGACACCTGCAAGTGAAATTCTGTCTCCTTTGATTTCCTTTTCAGTTTTTCCATTTCCCCGAACATGATTAAGGTTTAACCTATAGGCTGTATTTAAGCACCTAAGTTTGTAGTCTGTTTTTTCAGACATGTCAAACACGTAATTCCTACTAAAGTCAATATATCCTATACATGCTCAGCATTCCTGGCACCTGGAATGAATTTTAGATCTAATTCTGCAGGTGTTCCATGTCAACAAAGTACTGCACCTGCCTAGAATTACCAGTAGTGCTACGCTCAAGTCCAGCCCTTTGTATATTTTAACCAGTTGCTCAAAGCTCAACAACGACCATTAAGGTTGGCTTCCCCCCACCCTGAATTCTTCTATAAGATATTATTCCATCTTCTTGTAACACCTGTCTATCGTAAACCTTGTAACTTGGCATCTACATCCCAAATTTGCATTACCAAATTACCAAGTATGTAATTGCTGCTACCAGAATCACTCCAGCATATTTTGCTGTGAATTTCACACATGCAGATTTCATTGGAATTCTTGTCATGGCAAAGATCAACATACTGACATGACCTATTATTATTCCTTACAATAATCTACACAGGACTATTTTTTTTTCTCTGATATAGAACTTTTCTATTATAAAAATCCTCATTTTACCAGAATTGACAAGTCTAGTTCTTAGCCTTCCTGCAGGAAATCTGGAAGGTCTTTCAGGAATCTATTATGAGCTCTTCTGATCTTAATGTTGGTGATCTTCTTGAGTGTTACATGAAATTGAAATCAGAATGTATTATCTGTGCTGCCTCATTGAAGTACAACTTGGAAGGAATAGCATAAATGACATCTTGGAGTTATATTGATTAGATTTGTAGTTTTTTGATTTTTTTTTGCTGTTCTAATGCCTTATACAGAAAATGTTAAGTCAGTAAACATACCTCATAAATAAAATAATCTGCTCTTCTGTCACCCTTTTCAGTGTAAATGTTACTTTCTGATATGAAAAACTGCAGATAGCCAGTTGCTTTGAGAAGCTCATTAATAGGGACAAAGCTGATTTATTTATTTGTTTATTTAATCTCAGACAAAGGTTAGAAATATGGTATCAAATGATAAAAAGTTATCCAAATGATTACTGAGCCACTTGAAGCCCTATTCTCTCCTTAATACTGTACAGTAGCTGTCAGTTGTCTTTAGAATAAAGCTTCTATTCCAGTTTTCGTAGCAAAGCTATATTACAGCAAATGTTTTACTTTTTAAGAATTCTACAGATCTGTTCACTTTAATCAGTCCTTTCAAAAAATACAGATTTTTCAATTAGATGTTTAAATATATTTGAAATTAGAACAACAGAAGCCAGCCTGAAGTACAGTAAAAAAAATTAAATGTCTGCTTTGAATGCATTTTTACTACACAAACACACAAGATCAAATGCTATCACTGTAAGCATAGTTCTGGCACAAACATAAAAATAATCACATGATGCATACCCAGATGCTTAATGGTAAACTATGGTTTTGAACACTCTGCACAAGGGCTGTGATTCCAAACAGCAGATAGGCTCAGCTCCAGCAGCTGCAGTCACTGCTGCCTGAGATATCTACCAGAGGTTACCATCCTTCATCCTGTTCCTCAGCTGCCTGGTCTAGTGAGCTCTCAGCTAATTCACAGACTAACTCACAGACTAACTCACCAACTACACACCAGCTGAGGAGAGAGAGAAACTCCATGCAACTCTCCAACATCTGGCAGGGAAGCAGACCAGGCAACAGGTACAAGGAATCAAAATCTCTGGCAGCCAAGGCTAGTTCTATCTAGATGGGAAATCAGAGCCCAGAGAGAAAGCTCAGTCAGCTGGAATATGCCTACCTCCTATTAGTGCAAACCTATGCTCTACGGCTTGCAGTGACTTGAAAGGATGAGCAAACCTTGTAACAGTAAAGTGCAGCAAAGAGGTCCATGTAGAAAGTGACATGATTTTTTTAAATCAATGAGTTCCAGATTAATAAAACATGCTGACCAAGCCAGATTGTGACCCTTGTTGTGTAGGGAAAGTCCTTCCTTTGGGGAATTTCACACTCATACTTTTTTGGGGTTGATTTCTTTCTGGCCATTTCTTATTTTAATGGCCTTTTTGGGGGCATTGATCAGGGGGTTGGTGTTCTTGGTTTGTGGTTTCAGGGCTCCACTCTGACCACTGCGTCCCGAATTGTGGTTCTTACTGCGCGCAGTTCGCCGCTTTTGTTCCTGCAGTCTCTGTTCCCACCTCTGTAGGAATGCAGAAGACAAAAAGGATGAATTAGGGGAGGACATAATCATAAATAATTACATCCTAATCAAAGCCATCCTGAACCACTGATGTTAGTGCTACCTTTAACAGTCTTATGCTCTATATTGCAAGGCCACTGATGTCAGCATGTAATGGCTGTTTGCAGGGAGTATGTTCTAGGTTAGAGGGAATTTCCACAATACCAGTTGATGGAAATGACAATGGCCCATCTCATGTGAGTGCCTTTTCAGAAATATAGAGGAGCTGGCATCATGCCAAAAAGTTAGGACTAGTACATTGGAGCTCCTTTGCAAGGCCCTTCTTTGATGTCTTGCTGGACTTGCTACTTGACTTTTCCTCATAAAAGTCTACAGGAATCAAACTATCCTTTCACAATACATATTTTAGCACACAGCTACAAGGGGAGGTGGTATTTACTTTCCACTTCTACTTTTCTCTGGGGTGGAAAGGACTGGGCATGAACAAGCTTATGTTATGGACAGACAATAGCAATGATCACAGTGAAATCACAGTGTTGAGAGTTGCGATGGCATGGTTTCAATAAAGCACCTGCAGCTTTATTCAGTAGCATCCCCAAGAAATTTTGAAAAGCAACAAGCCTACCAAAGATAACAGCTGTCAGATTTTCCAATAGTTCAGTAGTTACAAAATATGTTTTTACAGTAAGTTTAACTGTTTAGCTATCCAAAACATGGAGGGATCCATAAAACAGCAACAGAGACTGCAGACTTTCACCTCCAGGAACAGAAATACCTATTTTAAGGAAAACAAGGCAGGCAATACAACCCAGGAAAGATCTCACCTCTCCCCTCTATTATCTTTCCCTTCTGAAATTCCTAAAGGCAGCAGATTTACCCAGTGATCAGAGTAAGAGAAATGTTCTCCAGCTTGCCTATTCAGTATCTCTGCATTGACTTTGTTGCAGCTCAGACTCTTGTCCTAGCTAGAGAAAAGACCAGCAATGCTGTGGTTATGTTAACAACTGTTTTCTGTGGTTGACAGACAGCTCAAAACATCCATTTTAGGTGGTAACTCAAGACAAAATTTGGATGCATTTGGATGCAGAGATGAATGATGGGCATTAAAATGAAGCCACTGTGATACCTAGTTCCATACTGGCTTTGTGTGGTCAGAGTTATTTTATGCATCTTTATAAAACCAAAACTATCAGAAGATATTTAGTTGTGTCCCACTCAAACATGTTTAAATGAGGATTTAGTTTCTGAAATATGAGAGGAAATTACATATGTTTTGAAGGGCATTTTTTTTTGCAGTTATGCATCTATTTGACAATCTGAAAACTAATGCCCAAACATGACTCAAGACACAATTAGAAATGACAAAACAGTGTGAGGAGGTGACTAAAACACACTGTGTGCCAGTAACAGGCTATTAAGTTGACAGCTAAAGGAATTTCAGGAATCCAAGTCATATGTCAGTATTCCTCTAAATCCCACGTGGCATTCCCTGCAATTGACATGCATTTATTTTTTATAGATATAAAGCATGTTTTCCACACATAGATTTCAGATGAGTAAGTGAAGAGGGTATGAGAGAAGCATTGAATACAATTTCCTGCAAGAAGTTGGTCTGTAATCTAAAAGCTTCTGCTTATGGATTCCTACATCACTTTTCCTCCTCTCTATCAATTGCCAATAAACTCATAATTAAAACATACATGTTTTAATTAAGGACATATATGTATGTCCTTAATGCTCTGAAAACCTTTCGGAATTCCAAAAATAACTTTCTTCCATGCCTTAAACTGGGAGGAAGAATCAGACCTCCTCTCAATACATCCTTTCTTTCCATTAAAAAGAGGTGTTTACAAATAGAGAGTGATATCAAGTGCTATCCTGAAGCCCCAAAAAGCAGGAGCATCTGATGTGCCTGCCACTGATGTCTCTATACTAAAGACTTTCCCTCCAGTGCTTCCTGAATCCAGAGAAACAATGTCCAGGCCTTTGGTGAGAAGTATGCATCTCCAGCCTGTAATCTTTAATGCAGCAAAAAACATTTAACATTTTAACTTCCTTTCTTATCTAATGTGGGCTATGTACTCATCTGCATATCATCTTCACTTTCATATCATCACTCCTTGCAGTAGCAGGGATATGAAAGAAATTCCTAGAGAGATTATTGTAAGAAACCAGAGTTCACACGAAGATCATTGCAAAAAGTAAAATTAAAAAGAAATAAAATTTTAGAGTTTCTAAAACTCAAGATTAAAGTATTCAAATTTTCACTTATACTTGGGTAACTATGAGGGCTGAAAATGTTCAAGTGAAAAAAATTATATAGATATCTGAAAGTCATCTAAGTTAATCAATACTGAAGTAAAACAAAGGTGTTTAACTTTTTATCAAGAACCTCAAGCTTCTTTTCTTTGGTTACATTTACCTTAAATCTTCTGTTTAGTTGGTCCTTCCATTTTTCAACTAGACATCCATCAAGAAGCATCAACCTGAAAATTAAGAAATACACACAAATTATAGATATTTCTAATTTTAATTCCTGAGATGCCATTCCAAATTATTTGACACAGACTGGGGTTGAAATGCACCCACAGGTACTGGTACTGACAGGTTTTATGGATGGGATTATAGGACACCATATGTTTCTCTGTGTGTTTGTGTGAAGAGTAGATTAAACTGATGCATTTTGCTTCTGACTTTAAAAAATAAGCTGTCTCACATGCACCAGCTAATACAGCTTAGCTGAAAACAGTAATATAATTACATGATCACTTGCAACTGTATCCATTTCTACCTATAAATACATGAGGATGGCAGTATGTGTTTCCTACATCTAACTCATTAATGAGTCCTTTAAGATGAATTTGGAAGAGGTATGGTTAGTGATACTTGCCATACTTGCCTACAGGTGAATTCTGGCTAGTTCCTGCATGAAAACATTAAGTTTAGGTGTTAAGAAGTGAACAAAACAAAAATCTGTTATGAAGTGAACAAAACAAAAATATGCCTTAAACAGCTCCTAAAGCAGCTTATTCTAAAGCAGTCTGATGCCACACCTTCCACGTCCCAACCTAGAGACAACATTTTGGGTTGTTTTTTTTTGTTTGGTTGGATGAAATACTAGGCCAGAACATGCCCTAATATAAATGCAACTAAAATTCTGGGGGGTTGTATTTAGACACCAGTGTTGGCTGGAAACATCAAGAAATTGTTATAAATACACTGTTCTGGCGGGTGAAGTGTAGCAGGGCCTGACCTCCAGTTTCTATGAGTAGCATCACTGCTCTTAGCAGCTCAAACACAGTACAAAATGCTGTCTCTCATAGTCATTAGGCACTGTGCATCCAGTTTGACCAAATATAAAAGGCCTAATGTGAATGCAGACCTTGGAGAATCAGGACCAATCTGTTGTACATTTCTTTCAGAAGAGAAATTAGACAACTAACGTACAGGATTGATGCCAAGGCCATACTGCCGTGGATGAAACCACAACATGGGGTACATCTGGCACAGTTTTGGTGCAGGTCAAATTATCCAGTGAGGCTCTAACCCTGACAACAGGCAATAGGTATTTTGCTGTTGACTGCCGAGGAGGTACAGCTTCCACCCATTCTGCCTCTGTCATTTTAAAAAACTGCTGTAACTCAAAACCTTCTGTTTTCCTGCCGCTGAGTTCAACAGGAAGCACATATAATAGTTTATGTTTCTTTTTCAAATCCACTTTAGTACACTATATGAAATTAAAAACCTCAATGACCTTTAAAAACCATCACAAGACAGTTAGTGAATCACGTGTTTTTTCCATAATAATGGAGATGCCGATTGTGATCTTTGACTTATGAAATCTCCCTTTCCTAACAGCCTCCAGAGGATCCTCTGCAGCCCAGAGTTCCCCCATCGCCGTTCTGGTCATTGCCCTTTTACATGAGTCAGAGCTTGTATCCCTAAAAGGACTAACACAAATAGAGGGCTCTACACTAATATTTGTAAAATACTTCCAGACCTGGAGGGGCAAAGAGCTGGGTAGTAATAAAATACTGAGTCTGCTAGCTTACCAAAAAACAAGCTAAAGCAATAAGATATCAGATGGCAAATTTTAGAAACACCTATAAAATGCTCCCAAAATATCCACATAAAGCTCATTAAAAATATGGGTATGGCCCATCACATCCCACATGTGGATGTTCTGTGGTCCTTACAAGTGTGCGTGGCCAATTAACAGCAACATCACAGCAAAACCAGCCTGCACATTTTACAGACAGCCTTGCTTCCAAACCACAACACACAGACCTACACAGAACCTAAGGCACCACAACCTGCTCTGCTGGCATCTACTGGTGCGCTTGGGGTGCTAATGTGGATGGGATGTCCCCTTTTGCCTCAAGGAACCAGGGAGAAAAGGGAGATGTGATTCATCACTCCTTCCCCTCCACACCAGCATGCTGGATTTCCTTCCATGCCTGGGGCTAGGCTAACTGCCAGATGAAAGGTCTGGTAAAGTTAGTTTTGTTTTGTTTTTAATTTTAATAATATAGCAGGACTGGCAAGCTGCTCTAAGAGTATTTACTTTTCATCTGCCATCTGAGAGCTGGAGTTCCAATGGCTGCAGCTTTGGCTGGTCTCACTACGGTTGCAGGATCAGAAACATCTCGTTGATGGCACTGGTCCAAAGTATGGACAGGCCACAAGAGAAGGCCTGGCTCTGACTCCAGCAGCTCTGCTGACAGAGGATGTGTATCATCTCCTGCCCACTCCTCTAGTGAGGCAGAACGATGCCTTCCATGTTGTCCTGCCAACAAAGATCATCACCTACAGCCACCACTGGACTTGTTGCACAAAAAGCAACTCATCCCTATGGAAAAACACTCCCAAGCTGGAGGTGAATGAACTGCTGCATGATGCTTTATCACTATGCTGTCAGCACCTAATGCCACCAGATTTTATGCTCTTTGCTTGAGTCAAATTTTGTAAACACATCATGGCACAGAGCTGAGGCTGATGAAGTGGACGATGTCAGCTGTGAAGGTAATGGAAATATGTACATGCATATATTTGTTCTCCTAAGAAAAACTATCAGCAAAACAAGCCTATGTTGAGGAAGAGAGATTTACTGGTCCTCCTTCCCATCTATGACAGACAGCTCTAACACTTTTCTGCAACACATCATGGCTCACCTTGAGCGCCACTCATAGCACATGATGAGAACATCCTGCTTTGGTTGAAGAGGCGGGCACTGGCAGGAGGAATTTGTAAGAAGAGGCACTTGGGACAGAGGAATTGGTGTTGAAGACTTGAGTATGTCTTTGACTTCAACCACAGTTGTTATCTCATTGCAGTTCCCTCTTTCTACACTTTTTACTTTAGCGTGAATGACTACAAATAGAAAAATAGAGGAGTGAGAACAATAAACAGTCTTGGAAATTTAAATGCATCTCAAAATTAAATAAAATATATTGAATTGGAAGCTGTTGTTTTGGTTGTGAAACTAGAACTACTTCTGCCTGTGTGGGCATGAACAGTGGCTTAGAATAACACAGGCCTGATCTCAATTTGGCTTTCAGTAGGACTGTTGACAACTGTAAAATTAAACATGTGCTTAAATCTTTGCCAGATCAGGCCAACCAATCTCGCCTGGAATCACACACACAAACAGCTCCTTCAACTCAGACTTGAAGAACCCTTTGCATAAATCTAACCCATTCTCCAGCCACATCTGGCTATTTCTGATTAAGTAATGAATAATTTACCTCACAGACAGTTGTTATGAATTCAGTCTTTTCAATAATAAAATTACTTCCTGTAGATTGTAACCAGGAAATATAGTCTTTTCTTAAATATAAGAAACAAGGGAAGGCTGGAAACAATAGTCAAAAAAACTAAGAGGTTTAGGATTTCCATGATTTACTTGAGCTATACTTTTTTTCATCTTCTGCCTTTAGATTCTCTACCACTAGTGAGATCCTCATATAAACAAGACACTGAAAAAGGTTCTTCTTCCTCTGAATACACAGTCATTTGTATTTTTACCTTTCATTGAGGAAAACTGCATGTCTACACAGATGCAAGAAGGTGAAACACCATAGATTGCTCTGAAATGATCCCTGGGCTAACAGTGTACAAACTCTGACATCAACTACCACTCCAGCATTTTATCAATTTTCACTTCTGAGAAACACCAGATCTAATAAATTATGATTTTTACATAAAGGATTTTGTCTCTAGGATACATCAAAATAGAAAGGGTTCTACTGTCCAAATCTTCGGTGAAAGAGGCATGAGGAGTGTATAGACCACAGGGTGATCAGCCTGCTCCTGCCAGCCACTGCGTCAAAAGCCTCCACATGAAACTCAAAACATTTGGAATCAACTTCACACACAGAAAACAGGAGACCAGCACTGTTAATATAGTCTGGGGTTTACCAGACTACACCTCGCTACCTTTATCAGGACATGTATCAGACACAAAACATGTGAGGAATTTCAGTTTTGGAGACTCACAATCTGTTTTCAAGTCTGATTGGTACAATTGAAAGTATAATTTGGCTGTACGTCTTATTTTAAAGGTTTTCAGAAAAAAAATGATTGATTTTAAACTCATTAAATCTCGTCCCTCAATTCATTTTCTATATAAATAGGTCTATTTCTATCACAGGGTGCTGAATAAAAATTTACATCTCAAAAACAAAATATTGATTTCACAAATTCAATGGAATTAAATTTTGGACCTCAACACACAAGTTTTACTCAAGGAACTCTCCCACTGAAACCACTGGAATGAGAATTTATATGGCTAACGCCTGTCTTTCATTCTGGAACAGTCATTTGATATCACTACTTTTCAAATGTTTTAGGCAATTGTGGAAGCTTATTGTTCCACCTAAACATATCTCGATGTTGTACTGACACAGATCAAAGAATTATATAAAAACAGTAAGTCATGTAAATGCACCAAAATGCTATAATGAACAAAAAGTTGTACAATTACCTAAACTAGAGGTTCAGCTTGATTATTCCCACCAAACATGCTAACAAAGAAGCAAATAGCTACAAACTGACTTTCATTTGATATCAAACAAATAGGAACTGAACTATATTATAAACCTACTGCAGAAGAACTAGATAAATGACTGGGAAAAAACCTACCATCTGACAAAATACCCACAAAGTGCAAAATGAAGCAATACTGTATATAAAATTCAGTCAATAGAGGCTTTGTATTGACACTAAGTTTAATCTGGCATTCATCTAATCTTAATTAGAGTTCTTCCTTACTCACACCATCAGAAAACTGAGGCAGGGGGGAGCCAAGGGGAAAGAGGGGTGAATACTTATTTTTACTGCAAATATGTCACCCAATATATAATAAAACTATCAGCTATCTCTGTGGCTGGATGGTGCAAATTGTCACTGAATTCAGTTATTCTCTGACAATTCTGCACGAGACAGAACTCTGGCTAATAAGTAAAGTATATACAATTTTCTAAAAACTTTTTACTATGCTGCAGCTGGTTCACATTTACAAGTTTTATTTGGGTAGCAAAGCCATGTTTATTTTACCTGCCGGATGCAAACAGGAGCTGGCCAAGTCATTAGACTCACATCAGACTTAACTGCCTTTACTAGAGTGACCTTCGCAGCAGCAACTACCCTTTCTGCAGGGTGCACACTACTGACATTTTACTGCTTTTGTCAGAAACACACCATTATCTGTGCAATTACTACTGCTGCCTGCACATGGTGTGTGCTACAGCTGGATTTTGGAAGAGGACAGGTATTCCCCAGCAAACACCCACTTGGAAAGGTTGTGTTGGAGGCAGTCTTCTCATGCCACACTTGCTGGATGGAGCCTGGTGTGGGCTCAGCACCCACCCAGAGCTGCCTAACTTGCAGGGACACAAGGAGGATGTGGGGCAGGCAAAGTGAAGCATTTCCCCCATGCACTTACTGTAGCTGTAGTTCTTGGCCAAGTAGGTTGACAGCGTAGGCTTTGTCTTTTTGCACCTGCACCGCTCTTCAAAGGAAGAGAAGGGAGAGAGGTTGAGGGGTGTCAGAGGGACCCTGTCTCCTGCAAAGTGGAGAAGGGGGATCGTCCTAGGCTCACCCTGGCCACGGCTCCTGCAGTCAGGCTCCAGGGGTCTGTCCGGCACCATAAAGCCCTGTGTGAAGTCCGTCCACTTCACATCTGCAAACAGAAGTGCTTCAGGGAGTGAAAACTGTCGGTAGAGGCTCCAGGACTGGAGCGTGGGGGTCCCGCAGCCCCCCCGTCCCACCCTGGGGCGTCCCGCGGCGGTGGAGGGAGTCCTCCCTCCCACCTCTCGCTGCCCCCAGGGTTCTCACCCTCCGGCACGTCGGTGACGATGGCCTCTGGGGAGATGCAGACGCCGCGGTCGTAGACGGGGAGGTCGTCGCAAGCCAGGCTCTCGGGCCAGCTGTGGTTGTAGCGGCGCATGATGGGCTCGCAGCCGTCGCGGGCGCGCTGGCAGACGGAGCGGCACGGCTTGATGGGGTCGTAGAGGAACTCCAGGGTGCAGATGGGGGCGTACATGGCGCAGAGGAAGAAGGGCAAGACCGGGCTGCAGCCGGTGGCCACCAGCTCCTCGTACTGTTCGATAGCGAGGACGGCGTTTTCCTGGGTGCTGTGGTGGAGGTGGTTGGGCATGCGGGTGATATTCCAGGGCATGGAGCGGCACATGGGGATGCGCACCGCCTCGCACGGCGCGCCCTGCGCCCGCGGGCTCACCCGCAGCCACAGGGACACCGCCACCAAGGCGCGCAGCATCCTCTTCTTCCTCCTTGTCCTCCTCGTCCTCCGCCGCCCGCCGCCGCCCCGCGGGTCCCGGCGGCCGAAGGGCGCGGAGCGGCGCTGCCTCCCGGAGCCCTGCTGCAGTCAAGTCGCGGGAGCCGCCGCGCCGACAGCCATGGACATCGCAGGACGGCATTTATACCAGTGGCACGAGTGACGTGGGGCCGATCGCGCTCCCTTGGCAGCCCCGCTCCTCCGGGGGGTGGGGGGTGTGCGTGCATGTGTGCGTTTTGCTGTGCAGGCACGGTGACATCACCTCCACCCCGTTTAATCCCCCGGCGACATCACTGCGTCTCTCGGCCGCCGCTCCAGCTCCGTTTCAGTTTTCATCTGTGTCATAAATTCCTTCAGGTGGAAGGGGGGCGAGGAGGGGGAAGGAAACTCAAACCAGTGTTCTGCGGCGGGGCTCTGCGCTCCGGCGCGGGGACAGGGGAGGCGACGGTAGGAACCGTGGCTTCTTCCCGTGGGGCTGAACTTTATACGCCGCGTTTTCTCAAGGGAGAAGAAACTTTTTGCGGGCTTGAGGGAGCTCCGGCGGCTATTCCCGTCGCCTCCAGGGGGTTGCAAAATTCCCTCCATGAGCTCGGCATGGACGGGGAAAGGCGTGAAGTGGTCGGGCGGCCAGACGGGGTGGTGGCTCGTGGCCCGGTTTGCTCAGGGCAGGGGAAGCGGCGGCGGCCGGGCCGAGACGGGAGCGGGCGGCGGGGCCGGGGCAGCGCGGAGCCGGTGCGGGGCTGCTGTGCGGGCAGCCAGCCTATCGCCCCGCTCCCCCCGCCGCTGTCCCCCACCAATCGCATCTGCACACGAGCGGAAGAAGGGGCTTCAGACTTTTCCCAAGCTGTTTTTTATTTTTCCTTTCTTTGGCACTCCGCGGCCACGCACCCCTGGCGCAGAGGAGTGGCGTGCCCAGGCGGGGGCAGAGGGCTCCCTTCACAGCCCACCTCTGTTCCCCCTTACACGGAAAGCCCTCCAGGGCCGTTCTTCACTGTGGGAAATGCCGTTCCCCAGTCTTTGAGAGACCCGCTGAGATAAGAAGATTAACTCAATGCCAAGTTATCCCAGTGACCTCAGAGAGCCGCAGCGTGGCTCAGAGGTACCTGCCCCGGCCAGGTATCGTGGTGTTCCGTGCAGATGCAGCAGAGCTGCAGAAACGGAGCATCTGGGGCATGAGCCTCCCCTTCCCTTAGTGGGTGAGAAAAGCACATCCAGAGCAGGCAGGAAAGAACAGCTGATACACTTAAGAGGGCAGTGTGAGATGAAAGAATGCATGTGGTGAAGGAATGCTTGGTGACACTATCTGTCCGTAGGGAGGCACTGAAATGCCTCCCTCGAGGGCAACATTAAAGCCGTTTGTCCCAGCAGGTCACTCCAGTTCGCGTATTCCCTCCCTCCCCAAGCTCACGCAGAATACCCAGGGCTTGGAGCTCGCAGCTGCCCCTCTGGGCACGGCCGGGGCGCCCAGACCCTCCCGTCTGCGGGGCGGGCGGCGTGAGAGGGCGAGGGTGGCGGTGGCCTGTCGCCGGCGGCGCTGCGGGCGCAGCGGCGGCCGCCGAGGTGATGCGGTGTGGAGGCGGGCCGCCCCCGCCCCCCGGCGCAGCCCGCCCGCCTGCGCGCCCGCCGTGCGCGAGGGAGCGCGGCGCGGAGCGCGGC
>QUSF01000003.1:45628593-45763257 GCA_003676055.1 Chloebia gouldiae
GCAGTGGGAAGGGCGCACCGTGTTCTACGAGCACGGCTCGGGCCGCAACACGCGGGCCGCCGTCACCTACGACGGCCCCAACCAGCGCCTCCGCATCCTGGAGGAGAGGAAGGCGCTCATCCCCTGCAAGAAGTAGGTGGCGGCGGGACCTGCGGCGGGGCCGGGCCGGGTGGGGCGGCGAGGGTCGGCACGGAGCCCGGCGGCGCCTCCCGAGGGCTGTGGGTGATGCGAAGCCGGGAAGGGGGGCTCTCCCTCGGGCCCCGCGTTGCCGGCGGCTCCTCCCCTGCGTGAGTCGGGACGGTGCGAGGCGAGGCACCGGCGTGCTGGGAACAGCTGGCGCTGGGAAACCTGTCACCAGCGTGCTTTGCATCCATCCTCCCTGCAGATATATGTATGTATATATATATCGAGACATTTGTGATCAACAGTGTCGCCCCCCCCACCCAATCTCTTTTGCTGTTTAAATGGATTTGAAACAAATCCAAAAGTTTGTAGTGTAATGGGTATCATGAGGTACTATGAAGTAATCGGCTGATAAGTTTGAGTTACAAGTTTTCTGTGTCTTCTTGGTCCTTGTCAGCGCTCGGTCCTAAGTCAGTGCCATGGTATCAGGATGCATCCATTACCTGTGGTACAGTGTATTCTTTCCCATTGCACAGCCCTACAGGATATTCCTATTCTTCATTTATACAGGATGTATCTGTTAAGCCCATAAATAATCCCGAAAAATCCCTGTGTCATTATCTGTTTCTTGATTTGCTGAAAAACAAATGTAGGAAAAAGCTGACTAAGGAAGAGCTTCTTTTTCCTTCCTCAGCGTGCCAAGCTCAGGTTGGGTGGGAGAACTGATCGGCCTAGAGAGGCCTTCCTGAGCGAGAAATTTCTGGCTTCTGAATGGCCATCACTTTCAGACAATATGTCAAAACATACCTGCCAGTGTGAGGGTAGCAGGTCTGCCCATACCTCCACCTCTTCCACCTACAGATTCTTCAAGTAATAGTGCATCCATCCTGGGGATGTGTGAGACAAGCTAGTGACCAGCCTACAAATGCTGTGTCATCCAAACTAATGGTCTCTCCTGTTAAAAGATCAATATTCCGTTTTCCTGCTGTATTTTTGTTTCCTGACAATCGATTTCATACCCACATTGCACAGTAATTGTTTTAATCTTCCAAAGCATATGCTCTTCTGTGATCCTTCCCCTCCAAATCTCCTGACACTCGTAGAACTGTTTTGTGTGTCTAATTTTCAGGCTTACCTGTCCCTCATTATAAGCTTTTTTCATTACTGTTTTTGCATAGGAGCCATATGAAGAATGGTAAAAAACAACATACAGGTATTTGCTGGTGATCTGCTGACACACAGCATGGAGTCTGACACTGGCCATGCGGTGTTCATGCTTCCCTTCTTCTGCAAGTCCTAGGCTGACTTTAATGTTTTACAACCATAAAACTCTGCTACAAAGCCTCTAGCTTCTAAGTTGTATTACACTCATTTCTTCAAGCTTATATGTATTTTACTTGAAAACTTTATTTTAAGATTCAATAATTACTCTACATTTTGGACTCTGGGCCACATTTTGTCTTTTTGCAAGATCTTATCCTTTTATATTTTTGATAAATACCTGCTGTGGATGCACTTTTGGTAGTGCTAGAAAGAGGCAGAGTGCAGTCAGGTGTGCTTGTTGATTTCTGCTGTGTTAGATTTTTGTTGTAGACAAATTTCTGACCTCAGGGGTCATGTCTTCCAGGTCCATGTTTTCTGCCATCCAAAGTTGGAGAGGGGTTTTGTTATATATGCAATAGTGTCTGCTCAGGGCATGACCCAGCTTCCATTTAAGTCAACAGAAAGTCTCCCATTGGTTTCAGTATATGTTGGATCAGGTCTAGAATTGTGATCACAACTTCATTTCACAGGGATTTGTTCTGTCTTTTGAAGAATAACCTCTCCTCCACCCCGTTTTGACAGTGACAAGAAAGAGGTAATTATACTGAGGCAGGGAGTACAAAATCACTGTAAGGTCTGTAAGGAAATTTCAGTCTAAATTCTCACATTTTGCTCCTATCAGATGTAACTTATGTGCAGCAATCAGGGCTGGCCAACAACCACATTTTTCTGCAGAGCATTCTCTGAAGCTTGCAAATGTGGACCTTAATGAGACACAGCCCTGTTTGAGTTATTGGTTTAGGTTAATCAAGGACACAAAGATTTGCCTGTGTGGAATGGCTTGCAGGCTCATAACCACAGGAAAACATGAAACTTTTAGGTTTTATTGTAGATCTATGTTTCAAATTCATGCATTCTGCCATGTGGCATTTTCCTACCTATCTCAACTCCAGAAAAGTAGCCATAAGGTAAATGCCCATTTGCTACGTCTTTGTCCATCAGTTGTTTGGAGATACCTGAGATGCAGTGACCACATTGGTAAAGACTGCCCATTCCCCACTGTCCAGCTGCACTGTGTCACCTGCCACCTGGGCACATGCCTCGCTTGCCAGACAGCCAACAGAGCCAGTTCATTAGAGAAGTCATAGTTGTGGTTTCAACCAGCTTGTTGGGTGGGTGTTTCTCTAGGTCCACTGTTGGCTCCTACACTGTGGCTCAAAGTGTAAAAACTACCAACAGTGATCCTAGGCTGAGATTTTTTGAGGAGAACCTATTCCAGTTGGATTAATTTCTGAGCTTTCTTTTTCACTTCTTTTACACACCCAGCCTTAGCTACACTCTACTTACTTTGTTTTCTCCAGCATGCCTTGCGCTGCTGCTTCTTTCTCCTTCAGGATCAAATTTTTGGGGATAGACAAGGTGGGCAGGGACAATCTTAAAGTTTTATGTGGTGCTCAGCTGATATTGATAGCAGAAGAAGAGAAAACAAACATTGAGTATATTGTGCTGTTTCCCATTTGGACTAGTTCATTCCAGATATAATTTGAAAGGGGAACATTTGAAACAGCTCCCTAGACCTCTTGAAGCAAAGTTGAGTTCATACTGTTAAACACAGAACATGTTTTTTAATCCTTTATAGCCTACTATATGAAATTACTTCCTTTTGTGCTCTCTGGGTATTAAACCTTCCTCACTATTGTTCAACCCTCTGTTGGCCTCTCTCAGAACACTTCACAAAATAGGTAGCAGTCACCAGCATGGTTTGCAGCTGGGACAAGAGTTTCTTTTTAAGGTAACTTCAAATGGTGTAGATTTGAGTATGACATCTCTGCAAACTGGTGAGAAATTCTGGCACAAAAAAGTGCAAACAAAAAATCCTACTGACTGCACTGTGGCCAGAACTTCATGTCATCGATCACCTTTCATTTTCTTGGAGAAAGAGAACAAGGGGTATGCTCTTTGGCACTGCTGAAGCCACGCAACAGGTTTTAGTGCTCAGTTATGAAGAGAGAAAAACACGAAGTGAGGAGCAGAGCAGAAATGGTACAGGTGGTGTTTGAGAGCTGGAGTGTTACTTGCCACATGCTGTGTTCACAGAGTTTCACGCTTATCTTCCATACTATTTTCCACAGAATGATTTACAAGGAGGGCCCAAGAACATATCGTCCTATGAGAAATGTGATGGTGGGAAGAAAAGAAATTCCATATGGTCAAGAAAGTCAGTAGGAGGAAGAAAATGCTTTTTTGTTTTTTTTTCTTCTATGCATGTATTTTAACAGTAACCTGCTTGCCCTATTGTACAGTACTCAGCACATTGAGATGCCTGTGTATTTGCAGCTGTCAGGGTTAATGTCCTAAAAACTGCAACTGTACCACAGAAAAACAATCAGGAGGTGCCCTGTCGATGTTAATTTAAAAAGAGACCTGCATGTTGTTAAATTCCTTTAGTTCAATCATATTTGCAAAAGATAGGCACAATTAATGGGAGGATAAACTCACCTGGCCACACAAACTGCTGGTGTGATGGAGGAGTGACAAAGCTATGTTTAGAGAAATAAGTCTCTTATTCTGGCAGGCTCTTTGCCTGTGTGTGTCAATCCCTGTCCTTGACTGAAGAGAGGCAGCATAAGGTCAGGTGCAAATATAACAACATTCATCTGGAGAGGAGGTGATGACTTTTCAAAATAAACAGAGTGTGGGCACACGTGTCTGACTTATCTCAACTAGTTTTTAGTTGTTTTAGGATGTGTGATTGTAAAGGAAAAAACAGTGGTGTCTGACCTATTAAAATCGTATAATCCATCCGTTCTGTGGTCATTGTGGTGACTCAATAGGCTAAGTATTGAGCTACGCTGAGCAACTGCAAATTTGTTTCCCAGACTTGGTTTTGGGAGTGGTTTCTGCAGTTTAATGTTTTGGGGAATGAAAGACTGTCACGGGTAAAATTTTCAGAATTGGCCAAGTTGCCCTGGAACCCAAGTTCCATTTTTTAAAGATTATGTAGAGTGCGCAGACTTGTGAGACCCTTAATTTGCAGTGAAACAGAAATGAGTTTTCAGCAGTTTCTCTAAATGTAACCTGAGTTCTTGGGACCTAAAATTCTTCATAAGCTGCTGTGTATATAACTTGCTTCTGATAACAAGATCTGAAGGAAGGTTACTCAGACTTCCTGCATTTCCTACAGGTCTCAAGTTCTTTCAAGTGTGTGCTTCTGCTAATTGCTGTGAGTTTGGAAAGGTGGCTTTGTAAAACTGCTATGCTGGATGCACACTGACTGTCAGATGCCAGGCAATACCCTGAAGCAAGCCTCAGTTGTTCTAATGAGAGTTGTGTGGTGGGGTATGGAGGGTTGGCTGTAAAAGCCTCAACTCCTGCATTTCCATCATAAGCCCATTTACAAGTCAGTTTAGTGAGTCCCTCAGTGATGCTCCCTGCCAAGGCAGCTGGTTCCTTGGAGAAGAGCACTGTACAAGGAGGGAGCTGTGGCCTGTGATGGCTGCATGGAGGAGCATCTTGTCTCGCTCCAGCTGTTCATTCTGTTTGCTTCTGCTCCCAGGCAGCAGCAATCATTCCCTCTTCCAAGTTCTTAGTCTTCTTGGAAGTTGGCCAGGCTATACAGCTCAGGAAGGCACTGGAGTTAATTGCTTCTGTTGTTACAGGTGGGCTGGTTGGGAAGAGATGAAAACACTTCTCAGGAGAGGCAGTTGAAATTCTTCAGCAGTTGAACTGCATCAGTAACAAACAAGTGGACTCTGTTAGAGGAAGTTGGGCACTGTTAGCTTAGCAAAGCTTTTTCTGTCTTGTGTGCTGCGCTTCCTTGGACAACAGCATCTTTGTTAGTTGTAGGAAAAAAAAAAACAACAGAAAAAACACCTGAGTATGAATAAAGCAAATCCATTGCTTTGAAACAACTTTGAAATGTTTAGTGTAGTGTTCTTGAAACCATTGTTTATGCTAAGTGCTCTGGAGTCATTTCATACACTACCAAAACATAGCACACATCCAAACTGAACAGAGTAAACTGGCTCTTAAATTCAAAATAGCAGGATCCACAAAACCTTTTAAAGCTAGAGAAAAAATGTAGATAAAGTGTCCAGTGACCTCAAATTGATAATTTGCTAGAGCACTGGCTGGTGTACTTAAAAACCACTGTCAGACACTCACTGGGGTCATTACTACCACATGAATTCTAGCTATTGTTTACTAGATATTGTTTAAAAACGGAGGTTCTGATTAAAATGTTTTGTTTTTCTAAAAGATGTTAAATGGTAGTTACCATTTAACACCATGTTGTACTTGATATTAGTGGATTGGCTTAAGCGTTTTATCCATCTGAACCCTTTAAATCTAGGGAATTACTTCTTTCTTCCCTCTTATAATCTCTTGCTTGTCTATTTGAACCTTTTGAAATAATGTATTTTTGCACTGAAACTTATGGCTCATTTTGTACTGTTAGACATTATGGCAAAAACTTATGGCAAGACCAGGACTGCACTGAAAATACAATATGCTTGTGTATCTATAAGTTGGACTAATGTTTTCAAAAGATAAAATCACTGTAAATTTTATTCACTTTTTTTTTTCTTTTCTTTTTGGTAGAGTTTAAAGTGGACATGAATAGAAAGAGATTCAGTGTTCTGTGGTCACAGACAGCTGATGGTGACGTGACTGCACAGCTAAACAAACACAATGAAAGACATCTTTATATTCATGATCTTAATTTGGACTCCATTCAGCTTGAGGCCTGACGCAATTCGGATGTCACAACTGACAACATTACACCTATTCTCACAGGACCAAAGGCCATTCATCTGGAAAAGTATCTCCTCTGAAGGCTAAACCAGAATTTTCTAATATAGGGTTTTTCTGTGAGGTAAAAAAAAAAATGTTTTCTTTCCCAAATAGAGACCTGATTTATATTGCATATCAACAGGCTTATCCATTAGCCGCATGGGACAGGTTTTCAACTGGATGACATTTTCCCAGACAAGTAAAGTCAGTGAAATGGTACCTTATTATGCCTTTTTTGGTATGCCCAGTCATTGGTTGATTGAAAATTGAAAGTTATGGTTCAGGTATCCTTGTAACCTCTCTATTTTGCTATAAACTAACTGGTGGCTAACCTTGACATGGCATAATAAATAATACTGAGCTATTCACACTTGAGGCCACCCAGCTGTGAATCTGTGTAGCTGGAGCAACAAAAATCCAACTCCTCATCTTGATCAGCTTCATCCCTGTCTTCAGATGACTTTCATTTTGGCCTTACCTGTAGATTTGCAAGGAATCGCATGCTCAGCAACTTGAGGAGTTCTCTCTCATGAAGTATTTTTACCTGTTGCTCTTCTTTAGTCAAAGGGGAAATTATTTTCTCCTCCAGAGTGTTTTTAAGGCATGGTACAGTGTCTGATGCGCTGGGGAGGGGATGATGTCTGGGTAAAACAGGGACACTTTGTGCAATATTTTGGCTCTTCTAGAATAAGGAGCATTATGCCCAGCATGGCATTGCATAACATGAAGGTACCAGCGGCCAGTGAAACTTCTCCTTACCTCTGCCAAGCAGCCCTGCTTCTTTCAGTTGTTTTTGTTCACTGCCTCACTTTCATGGCCCCATGGGAGATGTAGGTATGTTGACTCAACATCTGAGATTCCACAGGGAAATTTTGTGTTGTCCTAAGCTCCAGAGGATGCTTCTTTGCCTGTATCATGGTCATTCTCCCATACCTGAGAGTCATAGGCCTAGAACAGGATTTTCTGCCAAGAATTTGTTCCCATGTGTGAAAGCGCAGACAGTTCAACATGAGAGACAGCCTTTGTTTTTAGTGGTGCATTAAGCAGTGCATCTGAAGCTGGTACCTCTCATACATTTGCACTCAGGAGTAAATTGGGGGTTTCCAACAGCAGCCTAAATGTCCTTGTCCAAAACCCAGTTTATGGTTTTCTTACTACAGGTGGTTTTGCTACCCAATTTATGGTTTTCTTCTACAGTAAGAAAGAAGGAATCATTTACTTTCATGTGAACTCACACTTTTTTTTCATCTTACATTAACAAAAATCCCTGGTTAACATTTATTTGAGAATCAGTTTAATCATTGTTTTTAGGGTTATGTGCAGACATTTGGCTTTGTGTCCACCTTGATTATTAAAAGTGCTTCCCATGTATCACCAAAAGTCAGAAAGGTATGGTAACTATGGTAACTTCAGCAATTCTTGGTTTTTCTGTGAGAATTTTACTAGCAGTATTCCTACAGTCAATAGGGTTGTTCCTATAACTTAGCAATGACCATATTTATGCTTTTACAGATTTGTGTTTATGTGTTTTCATGATTTTAAACATTTCTGGCGTCAGAACATGAATTTGGCAGGCATTTTCTTCTTGTACAGTACTCACACTGTAGTTACTACAATTTTTCAGTCTTTGGCTACTAAGAGTTCATATGTCTGGGGAGCTACTTAGCTGTTCATTCCATGAAAGCTTATTTTATCCCTTTCATTCCTTATGAAATTTACCCTTCCATTCTGGCATCATCCAGAGTATGTTTTGTGGGCTAAATCCAGCCCAGAGGGAACTTCCATCCAGCCTTCTACCTTTCCCCACTGAATAGCTCCTTGTTGGTTTAATGATTGTCTGAAATTTGGATCCCAATGAGTTGCTGCCTTTCTTTGCATGTGGGAGGAACAGAAGAAACTGGAGGCATAGGTTGGAAATCACCTCAGTCAACCCTGTGGCTGAGGGTCAGTGGCATACACTGCCATATTGAAGGAGTGATTGAAAATTCGTGGTAATATGTGTGCAGATGCCACACTGCATGTGTATAGCTTATTCCTTTTGCATATGAAAGTGAGCGATCTCAGGATTATTCATTTCTTGTCTGAAAAAAATAACCTGTAAGATTCCAGCAGTGAAGATGATGTAGATTGTCAAACATCATTGAGAGATACCAAATTATGTCGATTCTGGAGGTCTGTCTGCATTTTTTTAAATTTCTGTTTTGTTTTGTAACTAAAAAAAGAACATGTTTCAAAGCTTAATAGAAATACATGTAGGACTGCATAGCTGTCTGATTCAACCCAACTGTCCCCAAAGAGTGATCTAAGAGTGATAAGAAGACATCATATTTATGGAGTTCTAAAAGTAGTAAAAATCTCAATTGCTGCCTTCTTTTGGATATTAGAAGATTGAAACTTTCTTGACTCTAGCTTAACTTTTTTATTCTAACTTCACCCTAAATCACAAACAAAAGCAATCTCTTCATTGCTGTTCAAATTATTTTTTAATATGAAACATCTAAGTGGCTTGTCTTTAAGTTCATTAAACTCATTTGCCCTTCTCAAATGGAAAGTAATATTGTCGACGTACTAGTTATCTTATTTTCTATATGTATTATTTTTCCTGAGGACTGTTCATAATGGAATGTGATAATGTGATAGATAGCAAACAATGCAGAAGACCAATATTACCACATGTATCGCAACATCTCTTATTAAGGTTACTTACTTCTTTATTTAATTTAAAAAATAACATTGCAGTAATACCCTGCATATTTACCTTTTGGTCAGTTGAATAGTTCACAAGTACATCATTCCAAAAACAGCTTCACTGACCCTTAATGATTGACTTCTAGTGCAGTAATGTACTCTTCAGAATCTGTTCCTTTATAGCTGTTGCCAAATATTATTTCATACTTTAGAGTGTATGTTCAAAACACACAGTCAACTGCTTTAGCAAGAAAAGTTTTGTAATGTCTGTAACTAATTTTTCAAGTTGTCTGTTTGGAACAAACCATTTTCTAATGTACATTTTCTTCAGGCTTTAATGGAATAAGATAAAAAGAGCCCTTGAACACCTCCATATAATGTAATCCTTATCAGTAAGATAAAGAACAAAAACCTCTATCTTCATTCTACTCTGTTCTTATTTGGTGGTTGGGACCAGCTGCAGAAAAAAAAAAAAAAAAAAGAAAAAAAAAAAGAAAAAGAAACAACGCAAGGAAGATAAAGCACTAATAAGACTTTCCACTGAGGTTTTGGTCTCTGATGTTACCCATCCCTTACTCTGTCAGTTCTGGTACTTTCACACTTAGCATGCCTTAGTTTACTGTCCTTCTCTCAGTTCTTTGTGGGAATTCATAGTTGCTACTTCATGTGAAAATCAGATGGCTCAGCAGATGCGTGGACTTCTGAAAATGTGTTGTGCTTTGCCATTTATTTTGGTGAAACACTGCACAGGAAAGCTGGTATGAGACCTGCATAGCTGCTAAACAGCTGGAAATTTCTTCTAAAGTAGTCTGTCTGCATGGAGACTTACTGTTGGATATGGATACCTGTTGTTTCAGAAATTACTGTTTCTGAGGGGCAATGGCCAGATTTTCCCCAGAATTTTCCAACAGCAGTTTTGTGCATGGCAGTGCTAAAGGTTTTTAAACGCTCATATGGAGACTGGAGTCCACCCAGTGAACACAACAAAGAAAGATTTCATTTTTCATTCTTTCAGTATCTCCTAATACTATTTGCAACTGTGGTTTTATCATATTCAGATACTTTTCTTGCCAGGAAACTTAAGATTCTGCCATACTTTTAGGCAGCCAGCACTGGAAAGTTTACTCATGCTGTGCAGTTATGGTAATTCTCAGAGGATGCTTATTTGTAGAGCAGAATTCTGTACAGATTGAGGAATTCTTAGTGGAATTTGTTTCAAAATTAATGTATCACTATTTAATTAGATCCAGATTTGTTAACTTACATCTTCTCTACAAGAAATTAATTTCTTTTTCTTATCTGTGAGAGTACCTGGGGACTTTGAGCAATCTGGTCTAGTGGAAGATGTCCTTGCCCATGGCAGGGGGCTGGAACTAGATGACCTTTAACGTCCCCTCCACCCCAAAGCATTCTGTGATTCTGTGATTATTTGGACACTTCCTTGTATCATTTTAAGTACCTGTGCCCAAAACTGCACAGGATTTGCAAAGCCAGACTGGTTTGTTACCCTGGCTCTTCTAGAAAATAGAGGAAGGCACAAACTTGGATAATATGTTGATAAAGTGTGAAGGTCAGGTATTTCCTGTACTTTTTTAATAGATGAAAGAAAAGAATTAGGGAAGGTAAAAGGAGATAAGGTATGAGAGCAGAGTCACTGTATTGCGTTAAGTTTATCCCCTTGCTATTGAAGAGGGAAAATATAAGAGACCACTTAACTGCTTCAACACAGCTGAAGATAAAAAATTCTAATTTTTTTAACTTCTACTCTGCCTATCTCTTAACCGAATGTGAGCATGAAGATTTTAATTCTCAATACATTTATGTGTATTATTTGTTTATTATTATGACACACACACATTTTTTGTTACTTTCACTGAGTGTAAGAGTAGGTGACTTCACAAGATATGTACCTCATAGCCAGGTTATTTTAAGTTCCTAAATTCCTAAAGTAAGTAATCTAGTCCTCTGAAGAAGAAAACAGTTGGTCACTAGAGATGTTTAGTGTACCCAGTCTGTCACATAACTTGTGCTAGCATAGTCAAGCCAAGTCAAAGTGATGTGCAGTCAGATGATATTTGAGGCACTGCCTCAAAAATGTAGCTGCCACAACTGCTTATCTGGATCCAGGTAGAGGGCTCCATGGTGGGTCAAGTGCGACCTCCTGTTTTGTTGTGTTTTGGAAGTCTAACACGTCTGAAACACACTTTGGGTCTTTGGATTTCCTTTCTCTGAAAGAGTGGACAAAAATCAGGCCTACAAGCCTGATTCATGCCCCCAAATATGGAAAGGCAGTTTCAGGCTGTAAAACTCCATAGATTATTTTTGTAGATAGTCTTTGATGTTTTTTTTAATGTCCCTTAAAATATTATGAAAAGTGAAACAACATCTCATCCTTACAGTATGCATATGATGTTTACCAGGATGTTAGTACAGTGTATGGACAAGCATCAAATATAATGAAGTCAACTCACATCATTAGCCCATACTGTTTGTACTGGAGTAGCACATGTAGAAATTAAGTTTTGTGAGACCTGATCATAACAGCCTCCAGGTACAATGCCCTTGAGATAGACCTGCAGTGCAAAGCACTGGAGCAGGCAGTAACAACATGAGACTTGGTTGGTGCAGAAGGTTTTTTCTGTCCTCTCTCCCCCTGGTTGCTTCAGTAGCACCTCTCTCCCTCAGAAACCACTTTTCTATTCCCTGGATGAGTCCAACTACATGGTTAATGCAATGCAGAGAATGTGGGAGATCAAGTATCCCAAACAATACAGCAGACCAGAAAACAAATTAATAGAGGAAAACACTCCAAAGATTTCTCATAAGTAAATTAATTTTTCTGAGTCTCCATACTCTCAGAATTGTAGGATTTTTGTCCAGTTAGCTGTAGCAAGAGACTACATAAAAAACCTTCCCAAGGAGAGTTTTTATGACAAAAAGATGTTTCATATAATTTAAGTGTTTGCTGTTAAAGATATAAAGATATTAATTACTTTGCCTAAAAACAAGGCCCAGAACACTATAAGGGAGAATAAAAAGAACTATCACAAAGCACAGAATGTTAAAAAGTAGGGTAAAACTTGTGGAAATATATTTTTGTGCAGTTGAGATTGCATAAAATGTTATGTTTGCCTTTCAGTATTTCTTTTTGTTGCCCATTTGAGATAAGTTGATAGCTATGCTAGGTTTTAAACTTTTTTCAACTTATTTTTTCTTCTAAATGGAACCCCTGATGTAGCATCTGTAAAAATCGGCGATACTTTTCTGGCTGATTTTACAAGACTTTGGGTCAGGTTAATGTATAATTTGGAGAAGGGGTTATCAAGCCATATTTTTCTCTAATTACATAGCTGATGGATGGAAATTGCAAACAGCAGCAGTTACATGAGGATTTGCTCTTATGATGTGGAAAGAACAATTGTCTCTTGACAATTGGAAACATGAGGGATGAGAGAGAAAATCTGATGGGCAGAAAGTGATTTCTGCTCATATGCTTCTCTGGTGAGAGAATTCAGGAGTTTCTTGTGCAGTCTTTGAATAAGAAAAAAGGTGTCTAGTAAAATTGGGCACCTCCATTTTGTAGTGATTACTCTGGCACACTGAATTTTTGAAAATACTAAATGATGTCCTTCTGAAAATTTGCCCTTTTTAAGTATTTTCATGTTGAATGCCCAAAATAGGAAACTGTTAAAAATCACTGACCCATTTTGAAAAATCTGCCGATTAATAAAATAATGTAATTAGAACAACAAAAAACTGTAATATGCAAATATGAAACTGTGTAATTTTGAAATAATTACAAAGTTATTTTCTCTTTTTAAAACAAGAGTTATGTTTATTTCTGTTATGATTATAGGAATGGTAGAGGGAAAGACTTCTAGCATGCACAAAATTTCTAAATTCATATGACTAGGCAAAGCTCAAAGAAAACTATAGCTCCCTGTGTGTGTGCATGTAGGACATTGGGCTCCATGTCAGGAAAACACCCCAAAATTAGGTAAACATACCAGCCTGCTAAAGCCTTCAGTTTGTATTTGTGTCAGATGCTAAATGGTAAAGCTATTTTTGTCATGTTTTAAGCAGCATGGGTAGTCTAAACATGTTCAATAGGTCTAGTGACCTTTTCCCAAGTAATGGAAAAGTTTCAGCTGTGCCAATGTAGTATATTTATACCAATATTATTTACAGATCTTGCCCTCCTTGCTACTGCTTCTTAGAACTGTCCTTGAATGAAAAATAAACGTGTCAGGGGTTTAATAAAATTGAAATAGCTATAAACATTCTTAAAAATAGAAATTATGCTTAACCATGTTTCCTTTAGCTGATTGCAGTGTCTTCAGCAACTGTTGTTTCTGTGATGGACTAACAGATAACCTGGGAAGTAGTTCTCTATCAAACACACTGATGTGGTCCTAATAACTTGAAGATAAAGGTTTTGAAATGAATTTTCATGTTCTTATGACTTATGTATTTTCAGCCCAGCTGATTTTTAAGGACATAACAGTTTTCTTGTGCTGCATCATGGTTATTGCTTGTGGAGGTTTCCTACAAGCAGTAGGCATGGGGTGACTGCTGAAAGGTGGAAAAGTTTTCCACCTTTTTGCCACCTTCCCCCAAAAGTGGAAAAGTTGTTGCCGTAACAAAAAGCACAATAACTCAATGACCAAAGAAAAACAGTTCTGTGAAGAGCAAGTTTAACAGATAGTTCAACCTTTTAATTACTCCCTGTAAATGCTGAACATGTTTCATTTGACTCCTATCTCACCAGTACTGATTATAGACGGTGTCTGCCTTTAATTCACTCGGGCACTGAAAACAGTATGATGGTGTAATTAGAGATAATTATGTAGGCAGACAAAGCTGAAGGTCATCAGTGTGTAGGAGATGGCACCATCTCTCAAATTCCTGTGTGAAATAAGATTGAGCCCTCTGCTGAGACTCCTCAGAGAGTGCCACTGTTGCATTTGGGAGGTCTCAGGAAGTCATGCCCAAAAGGTTGTTCAGCATCTTTATGAAGGTAGCAGTGTCAAGAATCCAGGTCTTATAATACCAGGACTTATTGATTGAGCTAGTCTGTTACAAAAAAAAAAAAAAAAAAAGACCAGCAGCCATCAGTATTCTCCAATCACTTATGTGTAAGGCTGGGAAGGTCCCCAAGTTGCCATATGACCTGTTCCTCCATCCTGGAGATGAAAAGCTTTGCATGGGTTGTCCCTGATCCCTGATTTTCTTAGGAGTTCTTGTAAAAGCTGGAGTGTAAGAAGACAAAGATATTTTCAGAGTATCTCCTAAGTAAGCCCTCCTTGCTTCAGGTGACATGGACATGGTATTCACTTTTAGCTTTTGATATGCTGACTATCTTATCATCATACCTCAGTCTTGCTGTTGTAGACTAAACATGCTCGATTTCTTCATAGGTCCTGTTTCTTAAACATCCCACTGTCCTTGATGTTCTCTGGACTATATCATATCTGTTTACCTGTTCCTTAAGTGAGGTGTCCAAAACCAACAGCAGCACTGGCATTCTAGTCTCATCAGGACTAAGCTGAGCAGAATAAATGACCTCCCTAGTGGATCCAGAACTCTAAACTTCTCTTTCTAAATTATCACTGCACCACTTCTCAGTGGATATGTATGCAAAATGCCATCTCCAGCTATGTAGCAGTTAACGTCTTCCCTAATTATATGTTTTCTTTTACACAGACATTCCCTTCTTTCTGTAATTCTTCTGTTTTGTATACTTTCAGTCAGTTCCACCTGGAATTTTAACACACTGACACACTGACACCTAACAATATGACTTTTGATTGATAGCTACTGAAGGAAGAAGAAAAAGACCTGCACAAAGATTTCTGGTTGAAATGAAGTTATTTTTACATTGGAGGTGGGGAGGAAGAATGTAGTTCGGTGCTATGATTTTAGGTTGCATGCATTTCCAGTGGAGTGAATCTCCATCTTTCACAAAGATTATTTAACAATAAGCTATTCTCAGATCTTTGGATGGAGGTTGGAAAGTTGAATAGTACTTAGCTTTCAAACTGTTGCGTCTGATTATCTGGCCTGGCTTCCAAACTCCCTTGAAAACACTCACAGTCTTTTTATTTTTTATATTGGATAGATATCAGAAAGACCTGAATCATCCCTCTTAAGGAAATCATTGCAGATAGAAGGTGGAAATCATTACATCTTGGGACAACAATCTGGTACAAGCGCATATCCTCACAAACTTTTCCAGGGAATATTCCATCATGAAATAAAAGTTTGCTCTGTCAGAATAGGGACCTCCTCCCAGTCTGTTCCAAAGGGCAATCTGTTCCTTAGGCTGCTTCATGATTACTTTTTCTGCAGGAATGCATACTGGAAAACAACTAACTGGCCAAGTATATTCATGATGGGATTTACAAGCTCGATGAAGATCGTAGGGCTTCTGAAATGCATGTAATGCCTGTTCATGGCATATGAAGATCCTCCTTCATTTATAAACAGAAGATGTGTAAGAAGCTGCAATACCCAGTCCTAGTTGAAAAAAGATTTATTGTATTTTATTATTATTTTATTCTAAAATACATGTGTGGAAAAGGGAGACTATTTATTTGTAATTAAGGAACTTTATTCTACTATGCCTTTCGGATGTGTAAAATACTTTCATAGGGGGCAGAGCTAACATCCAATTTAATATCCTGTCTCAGACCCTGGTTAAGAGAAAGGTTAAGCAAAAACTCCAGATAAATTAGAATGATAATTCTAATGACAATTAGATTCATTAAATTGTTTATGTTGCAAATGACTTTAGGATCACTGAAACCAAGAATTAAATTAACAAGAAAGGCTACCGCTAAACTGTGTCCCTAAGCAACACATCTTCAGGTCTTTTAAGTACCTCCTGGGTTGGTGACTCAACCACCCTGCTGAGCCTGTAACAATGCTTGAAGAAATTTTTCTAAATACCCAATCTAAACGTCTCCTGGCATAACTTCAGGCCATTTTCTCTTGTCTTATCACTTGCTCCTTGCGAGAAGACACTGGCACCCACCTGGCTGCAGCCCCATTTCTGGAAGTTGTAGAGAGCAATAAGGTCCCCCCTGAGACTCCTTTTCTCCAGGTTAAACACCCCTAGGTGCCTGAGCTGCTCCTCATCAGCCTTTGCTCCAGCTCTTCACCTTCTCTGGACACCCTCCAGCTCCTCAGTGTCCTTGTAGTGAGGGAGCCAGTTGGATACTGAACCGGCCCAGTGCAGCCTTACCAGGCTGGGTACAAGGGGGCAGTCACTGCCTTGATTACAGTTGCTGATCGAAGCCAGGATGCCCTTGGCCTTCCTGGCCATTTGGGCACACCCCTGGCTCACGTTCAGTTGGCTGACAGCCAGCAACCCCTGGTCCTTTTCCACTGGGCAGCTTTCCAGCCACTCTTCCCCCAGCCTGAAGTGCTCCCTATGGTTGTGCAGCACCCAGCTCTTGCCCTTGTTGACCTCATAGCATTAACCTCAGCCTAATGATCCAGCCTGTCCAGATCCCTCTGTAGAGCGATTGTACCCTCCAGCAGATCAACAACACTCCTGCCCAGCTTGATGTCATTTATTGAGAGTGCACTTCATCCCCTCATCCAGTTCATGGATAAAGATACTAAACAGGACTAGCGTCAGTACTGAGCCCTTGGGAACAGCACTCATAACTGGCCTTCAGTTGGATTTGACTCCATTCACCACTGGCTTGGTCCTGGCTTTTCAGACAGTGTTGAACCTAGTGAACAGTGCACCCATACAAACCATGGCAGCCAGTTCCTGCAGGATAATGCTGTGGATAATGGTGTCAAACACTTTACGAAAACCCAGGAATGCATTAACATCCTTTCCCTCATCTGCTGAGCACATCACCTTGTCATAGGAGAATGGGTTGGCCGAGCAAGGCTTTCATAAACCCCTGCGGGCTGGACCCAGTTCTGCACGTACTGCATAATGCCACTCCAGGTGATCTGCTCTGTGACCTTTCATGGCACTGACATCAGGCTGACAGGCCTGTAGTTCCGTGTATCCTCCTCCTTGCCCTTCTTGCGGATGAAGATCACATTCGATGACTTCCAGTCAGCTGTGACCTCCTGAGTGATCCAGGACTGCTGGGAAATGATGGAAAGTGTCTCAGTGGGCAATTGTGTGCACTCCCTCTACACTCTTGGGTGGATCCCATCCAGCACACTCGCATGGGAAGAGCTGCCCCACACCTTGTTGGTCTGCCCTGGCCTCTGCTGCTCCCTGTGGGCTCCATTTATACATGCTAGGGGGATTTGGCCACCATTGCTCCTGGCCCTGCCCAGGGCCCATCAGCCCTTTTGGCACAAGCTGCAGGCTCCTGGCTGGCCTCTAGACGTAAAATTAAAAACAGGAAGACAGGTATGTCTTTTATGTTTGGGTATGTTTTTTTCCCTTTTTGAGATACTCTAAGTCATTGTAGCCATGTTTTTTCTGGCTCTCTACATGTTAAATTTCTATTTCCTATTTCTTACGTCTTTACAGCCTCACAGAGAGCCTTAAAATAATTGTACTCTCAAAAGAGTGTTTCCATGTCTCAGTTTTGAGCATCAACTCTTCCAACTGAGTTATTTACTTCCTTTCTTCATATAGGTGAGAAATGTAATAAATAAATTATAATGTACTGCTGTCATTTCCCTCTTTATTATTTCATACTTCCTAAGGTTGTTTGTATATCCTGAGAGGTGAGTCCTGGCCCTCCTCACTCTTTTTGGTCTCCTCTAAGTCCTGCTGTGATTTTCCAGTAATCTTTATTATTATTAACTTACTCACGGAAGCGTCATTGTGCTAGACGTTTTTACAAACCCATAACGGGAAAATAATCTCTGACCTCAAGTCTATTTTGATACCATGTGGTTCTGCTATTATATACCATATTCCCTAGGAGGTGATTCCATTGATTCATTGGAAGGCATTATGGTATGCTGGTCACATCTTCCATTCCTTTCCTTTTGCGCTGCGTTGTTGTCTACTGAGGGCTCCAGTTACGAATATACTTTTACTTATGGAAACACACAGATGCTCTCTATTAAAGGCATTGCATCTTGTAGCCTCTTGCTTTGTTGTTTTTCTGAATTTTAGCTTCAATTGCGATGCATTGTTCTCAGGGCTGTGACTTGGTGGATTATTAAGAAGTGTCAAATAGCCAAAAGGGGACAGCAAAGGAAACAGGCTTCTTGCTGAAGAGCTGATTTTTTCCTTAGTGTTTGCCAAAATAACTAATCTAATTTATGGGAAAACAATGAAAATAATAAGAAATTGCATCGGTTTTTTATTGAGTTTCATAATTAAAGTCACATAAGTATGTTGTCCTTTAGCTGATGTAGCTTTGACTTTGCAGCTTTTGATTCCTGTATTTAAGGTTCTCTTTATACACAAACTGCATTATTAACAGAACTTAAGTTGGCTAATTATCTCTGCTTCAGAAACTGGTAGTGTGGTCAAAGTTCCTCATATATCTTGTTAATTAGATACCTGATCCAGGGGGCCTGATCACCTTGAAAATTTATTTAAAAAAAAAAGCCTTTACAATATGTGGTGATTTAAGTCAGACTAAAAGATACTGCTTTTACACAATATCACATTACATTTACTGTCACATGTATTTGCACAGTCCTGTATTTGTACAATATACCATAGTTCTGCCCCACTGCCAAACATGTGAGATCAAATATGGTAAATTACTGTTGTTGTTGAGGTCTGATATACCAGAAGAAAAACACAAGTCTGAAATTACCGAAAACTTAATGGAAAAGAGGAAGGGAGTTCCCAGAAATATACTAAAAAACGAATGCTTCTCCCTTTTGAAATGAGCTTGCCAGATCGTTCCAAAAGCAGATGAGTGTTCTTGACCTGATGAGTGTTTATCAACTGTCTGCATGTCTGCTTGGCAGCTTTGCTCCCTTGAACTATTCTTGATCTGAGGACCTGAGAAGATGGGGTTACGTAGTCACACTTCTAGTAAAGGTTCCCATTCTCCCAGTCCTTCTTCAGAAAAAAATGTGTAAAAAAGGGTAGTACCATTGTGGAGTATTTTATCAAGAGGATACAAGATACCCCAAGAATTAAATATATGGATGTATCTATCTTTGCACACTAGGACAGACAGGTTGGGATATTTGTAGGGCAATTTCTTCTAGTCGAATGTGGGGTTAGCTTCTTTCAAAATGTTTAGAAGTGTCTTTTTACAAAGAGAACTGGCAAGGAATTAAGTAGTACCACAAAAGGCAGACAGATGCTCCAAGCATTCATTCAATCACCAAGGAGAAAGTAAAGTTAGCTTGCAAATAAATGCAATGACCTTAACTTGAAATATCAAATAGCAAATACTGTTTCCTGCTGAGTAATACAGTATGTCAGATACAAATAATACATAAAATTTTGCTTCCATTTTCAGTAGCTTTATCCTACAAGGTAATATAAGTCCTGGCTAACATGAATGAAAGTTTTAAGGTTACAATATATACAGCTGGGAATTCTGAATCAACAGGTTAAATAAAGCACTAGGTTCATGAAACCCCAGTACAGCTTTGCAGTAAAGTCTGTTTTACCATTGTTTCAGAGGGTTTTTGGAGGCAGGATTTGTGGTTTTGTTCTTTGTTAATACAATGCCTCACACAGCTGCTTTGTGATCAGAGATTTGTGTCTCTCCAGTACTACAGCAATCAAAGGAAAACAGTAAACAGAATTTTAAGGCTCTGGTACTGTAAGTTGATTGTCCAAAGCCACAGAGCAAGATTATGCAGAGGCAGATTTAGCACAGAAAGCATTTCTCTTACTCAGTCTCAATCTCAGACCATTATTTTGCTTCTCTCTAGCAAATGACCTTGTCTGATATTCTTCAGTACATCACATGGGTCTTGCCAGGCCACTAACAGCACCTCTGCTCCTCTGAGTCACTACAAAGGCAGTTGGACAGCAAGCAGCTCCTTTCTTTTTGGTTTGGCTCTCAAAAGGAAGCCCTTGGAAGTGCAGAAGTAAACCCTGGGAGTCAGGCAGATGTGTTAGGTGATGGGCAGGCTAGCAGGCTTCAGGGCTGGGAAGGACCCAGCATAGGATGCAGACAGAGCACCTGAAAAGGATCTGGTAGAATGATATTAACATTAGTGATTTTTTAAATGACATATGTTGAAAAACAGTTCACTGTTATGAATTGCATTATTAAAATTTAAAAAAAATTCACCCATTCAGAAGACAAGTTTATTAGTTCAGGCCTTTGTGAGGATCCAGGAGTGTGTCTTTATGTTACCTGGGCTATGTCCTGAGAGGGACCTCTGCCTATCTGCCCAGATTTCATGAGGAGTCTCAAAACTGGGACAGTATTTGGATGCACAGCCACCTCTTGCAGTACATCCTTAACATAAGTACTTCACCTTGTGATTGTGTGGTTGTGGTATTCTGGCTTTGCATTTAACTCACTTGGTCTCTTATTCAGAAAAATACTACCCTTAGCTTGGGAGAAGAAAGTACTGAACCCAGCCTGTATCCCACCTATCTGACATGATTGCTTCCAGTAAAATCAATGGAATTATTTGTGCAGGATATGGTCCAGAAATTCTTTAAAGCATGGGAGCAAAAACATGTATGTCTTTATATGCTGGAATTTATCAATTTTCAGGCACAGACAAAGGGATTATTAAGGATCATGCAAAAGTCCCATAGTGTGCAAGGGGCTGAGGCATAGGATAGGAAAGGAAGGGAAATAATCTCAGTCAGTCAAATAGGATAATTTTCCAAGTAGCTTCTTCAAATCTATTTCAAGGTGCCTAATTGAGGCCTAGTTGGAGCACTTGGTTTTTTGGGGCTTTCTTGAAATTACAGTTTAGGTAATTAAATGATTATAAAAATAATGTTAGAAGTGGGTGCAGGCTGCAAATACATTACATTTTTGTGAAAAAAAAAAACTAACTAATTAAAAATAATTTCCTCTCCTGTTTCTTTGCCAAGACCTATTCTCAGGACTCTGTGCTTCCCCTCAAGAAGCCAATGAAATATCAGGCACCTAAAACAAATAGAGGCAGTACACTCAGGACTTGGCTGGTTAAAAACAAAAAGACAAAAAATCATTAATTTAATTTTTTTAAATTATCATTTTTATATTCATGCACATTTTGCTATTAATTTTGGCTGATAAATACTTCTCTTTATAAAACAACAACTTAACCATTCGCCTTTCATATGCCGTTAAACTCAGATTCTGTGTAATCTTAGGTTTCTGTGCTGGCTCTTTCCAGGACACAGAGCAATTCTCTGTAAAGCTTGGATATGTGGCACATCTGGGTTGAACAAGGACAGTGTAAATCTTGACCCTGTTTATCTAGGGCTGTCATGTACAGTGAGCAGAACGAGGTTTTCTCCAGATATCCTCTTGTCTGCCTTCTACCAGAGAGGCAGAGTTCATCCCAGCAGCACATCAAGGTGTAGGGCTGGTGTCTCTTACACATATGTTCTATCCACCTCTCCCAGAACCAAAAATCTCCATGGTGGAGCCTCTTACTCTACAGAATTGCTGCCAGAGACATTATTATTGCTGAGTTTGATTTGTTTGGATTTTCCTTATTTTTATTTACTTCGGTGTTTCATGATGTCCGTCTTGCTGTCTGCAGGATTGTTAAAAATGCAAGTAAAATTTCTGAGTAAATTAAGTTTTAAGTGAGGATTTAAAATTAAAAAGAAATGTGACAGTTTAATTTTTATTCCTAGTAGTTTGTAATGCTTTTCTAATCTGTTGGGGTTTTGTGTTCTTTTACAAAATCACTGTATTATCATTCAGATATCTCAAACATGGTGATAGATTCCTCTGTAAAGCATTTCCCATCCCACTTTTATGAGAGCTGCTGGGCAGCCAGCTGAAGAGTAGTTGGGTCATTACACTCTCATTGAAAACACATAAATGTGTTTTAGTGTTCTTGTATGTTCTCGGGACCAAATGTGATATAAACTTTATGTATGTCCATATGTGATCTCAGGTTGGATTTATGTAAGAAAAGAGTTTAAAAAGATACTGAATTCTTCATTAGCACATCATTACTGTGGAAACCTTGCCTTTCACTAAGAAAATGGCAGGCAAATTTAGGTTGGTAAAAGTCATGGCAGAAGCAGGAATATTTTAAGATATGGGCAGGAGAATGATTTACCATGGGGAAGGTCATATGTAGCCTTGCAGTTTGTCAGCCTCTTTGCATGAGTCATGTCAGTGTGGGGGAAGTTCCCAGTTTCCCACTTGGAAAGCAGGACAAGCTACCTCCCAGGTTCTGCAAGGTTGTGAGTGAGAGATAGGCCCCAGTTTACATCATGTCAGATTCCTTGTCCCATTTTATATTCTCCTTCACTGTTCAGTTTGGCTAAGGGCATTTAGCCTGACCATGTTTCCATGCATGCAGAATAAGTGATGCTCTCAAGAAGTGGTGGGAATGTTGCTCAGATGCTTTTAACCATGCTGAGACATTTCTTATTAGGCAACCTTTAGATGCCACAATGTCAGTGGTAGGTGAAGTTATTGCTGTCTGGTGCAATTGTGCAAAAATTAAAACTGTAAATTGTTTTGGTTTCAATCCTGTTTTCTGTAAACTTTGCATCCTCCCCAAAAGAATGTGAGGACTGCAAAGAGAGACATGCGGGAGTTCTGAAATAGAGAAGGGTCTGGTCTTGCTTTTGTGCATCATCTCTTCAATTACATGAATTATGCAATGTTTTCTACTAACTTCCTATCTTTCTGGTGGCACAGAATGAATAATGTTAGGGACTAGCATCAGATTTGTGAAGTAGAAGATGTCTGTGTCCAAAGACACCTAAGCCATTTATTTTTTTGCAGGAAATGGAGACAGCATTATGAATGAAGCAAGGAATTACAAATGAGAAGATAAAGCTGTTCCATTCCTTTTCTCTAGAGTCACTGCATAACAGTAATCTGTAGCCAAATACTTGAGCTGAGATATTCAAGGGAAGCTTCTAATAATGAATGCAGAGTTTTGGAGGGTTTAGAAAGTGACCCCAGTAAGTCCTTTGCAAAAGATGCACAGCATGCATGACAATGATTTGAGACATGCGTTGAACAACTTCTCATCTAATTAGTAATGCAAAGTACCCTGGAGAAGTTAAGTTTCTGCTATTTCCAGCTGAGTATTCAAGATCAGCTGATGCTTCTGATAATTTTGATTTTTTGTTTCCGTCTGGTTTTGTGCCCAGTTAAAAGGTAAGGACCATTCCACCTCCTTTTGAAGGTATGGAAGCAATGTCACAACTACTGGTGGTAGACCAGACCACTGTAAAAAGAAACTAGATAGATGTGTCCATATAAATATTACTCATCTCAGGGCCTGGCTTGGTCACTTCATACTCATTAGAAGATTGGTATTAAATCCTTATTAGCTACCCATGCTGGTGACTTCACCTTCTAGCCTCTCAAGCTCATTGAGTTCCACACCTCTCCTTATCTCTGCCTTACTATTTTACTCCTCTGCTTTTTCTTTTCACTACATCTTGGGAGAAACTGTGCCTTATGGAGGGTGACCCTCTCAGTTCTGCCCTTGGGACCATGTACTTCCCCGCTTCCCCCTTCACCACCATGTCCCACTTAAGCTGTGTGTGTTGCCATGGAGAAACATCTGTGAGGATGGCCCATACCACATCTAACCAGTACAGAGGAAGGCTCTACCACATTCATGCAGAATTGAATCTATCCAGACTGTGCAAACAATTTTTTTTCAAAGGCTCATAACTTCGCCAAATTTGGGCAACTTTTAATAAAAACTTTGCCCCTGCCAAAGTTTTAAGTCCTTTCTCCAAAACATGGAAGCACTGGAGCTTTTTAATGAAACAGTTATTAAAAAAAAAAAAACCAAAACAAAACTAGGAATAATAACATGTTTTTCTCTTAGTTGTTCTCAGAAAAGTTGTTCTGTTGTTCTCAGAAATGGCTGCACCAGTTCAGCCTGATTTATTTATTTTGGAAAGAATCAGCTGAGACAAACTTTTAGCATGGGAAATTTTAGCCCAACTGGTTAGTTTTTCTCAAAGTTTGGCAAAGTTTAATGCAAGTGGAAATGTTTTTACGCTGAGAAGTCAAAGGGAAGCTTACATATCAGCAATGTTCCTTGCTTGGGACAGAAAAAGACTATCTATATATACATACATATATATATTAATTGCTTTTTCTTAATGTTTCAGGTTCTTTGAGTATATATTGCTCTACAAAGATGCGGTGATGTTTCAGATTGAACAAGTTACAAAGCTTTGTTCAAAGATTGCTCTGACAGAGCCATGGGATCCATATGATATCCCTGCCAATTCAACTTATGAAGATCAGTACTACATTGGGGGACCTGGAGATGAAGTTATGGTACAGGAATGGTCTGACAGAAAACCAGCCAGGAAATGTATGTGCATGCTTTTGTTTTATTTTAATAATAAACAATTATTATTATTATTATTATCTGCTGCACAGGAAAAAATAAAATTATTCGTGTTTCACCCTGGCTTTCTATATTTCTATAGAGCTCTCTGGAAGAAGTAATTAAAATGCCCTGTGCACAGAATATCATTTTAATAACAATGTGGGTTTTTAGAAAAATTTCATATTTGAGCAGGATTAAATATGTTCAGGGGACTTGATTGTGTTGTATTTGGTATCATACAGGGTTTGGCATGGAACAGCATCATTTTGTGTCTGAATCTGGCAGCCTGTATCCAAAATTTATCTAGAGAAGAATTGGTACTATAATTAGGGGCACACTCAAACTAGAGTCTGTGTAAGAGAAACAGAGCAGGTGTCAGTGTTTATCTGCACATGGTTCTGCAGCCATTGAAATCCTTAATATATGCCTAAATTTTGTTGTCCTCTGTACTGGTAAGAAATAGCTGCTCGCAAGGCTTAGTTCTTCACTTGGCAGCTGAACACTTGCATCATAGAAGAAAGGAGGCTGAATAGTATGCTAGATTTTGAATGCACAGAAATTTATTAGCACTTTGGCTTCAGTTTCATCTATGGTTTATTGATGACCCAGACAACTATAAAAATAATTTTAAAACCTCCATGAAATTTATGGGACTATTCAGCTAATGCAATACTTCTGGTTATGGACATCTAATATATAGGCTGGTTATGAACTTGAGTATTAAGCCAGAGGAAAATATTTCTTTCTTGAATAAAAGTAGAAAAAATGAAGTAGAGGATGAAGGATAAGATCATTAGACCTGTGTAACTAGGTTGATATATCCTCTGGTATTCTGCAAGACGCACTCACTCCAATAATTTTTTTTTTTCAGATCTGAGATTTTTGTAATTTTTGTGGAAGTTTATATCCAGATGCATTCAATTAATGATGTGTGATTTTTATCCTATATTATTTTGTATCTCCAGTGCTTTCCTGTATGATCATTCATAAACATAATGTCTGAAAGTTACCTATCTACCTATATACCTTGCAGCTAGTATTGGTTTGAATTGTGAAAATTATATTTCTTTTACAGTTACGAAAGTTTTAGGGGAGATACAGGCTAATTTGGTAGCATTTAACCATGATGTTTTATTCTAAATTCTAAGAGAAGGCTTGTTCAGTAAAAGGTTGTCTCTATTTCTGTGTACTCAAAACCATGTTAATTAAGGTGAGAATGTTGTTGGTGTATTAGCATACTCAAAAGAGGCATATTCAGATATTGCTTAGTTTGCCACCCTTTATTTGAATACAGTATAAATGTGTTTCATGTCACCATTTGTTTATTTCTGGTAATGTGGTTGTGCTACAGCCCATGTCACAAAACTGCAAGTACTGAAAATAAGTGTCTGTGATTACTGCTCTATGGGAGAAAATAAATGTTCTTGGGACTAGAAAAATTTGTTACAGGCATTCCTCAGAGAAGCTGATTTAAGATCAAAGTTGGTAATTTTAACATCATGGGTTTCTGCTATCAAGAGATCTGAAATGCATAAAACAACAGAATGGAGTATGATTGAAGGGGTAAAGAATGACCACAGAAGGTGTCTGTGAGGTTAATAAAAAGAGATAAAAGCAAAGGGCATTCAAAGGACACCAGTGGTATTACTGCCACTGCCTAAACAGCATAGTGGAAAAGGCAGAGGTGATGACAGAGAACAGAGAGAAAACAGAGCAAGGGAACACCTCTGAGGTTAGCACACTGTGGAATTAAACTGAAATTTTAAAAGGGACACAGACTTGCTACATCACGTGCTGAAGGAGATCAGCGTTGGGTGTAGTCTTGAGATAATGAGCAGCTAGACGTGTTTGAAAGGAATAGGAATTAAAAAAAAAATTATAGTGAGAATCTGAATAGACAATGTTAAAGCAATGAGTTTAAAGAGACTGCCATCATCATGACCCATTGACCTTGTCTTGTCACCTAAAGTAATCACATTTCTGGTTGGTTGCAGTGGAATCCTGGGTCGGCGTTTACACCGTCAAAGACTGTTACCCGGTACAGGAAACCTACACCAAGAACTACAGCGTGACAACCTCCACTCGCTTCTTTGACATCCACCCGGGCATCGCAGACCCCTCCGTGTTCACCCCACCCAGCACCTGCCAGACAGCCCAGCTGACGAGGATGAAAGATGAATGCTGAGTATGGACACTGGCTGCCCTGGGCAAACACATACTAGCCAAGAGGATGGTTATTAGTAGTCAGTTGTTGACATCTAAGCTGGTTTTTCAAGCTAATTGCTCTCTTTGGAATCTGTAATTTTTCACTTGGGAAAGAATATAAGCATATAACTGAGTAAAATATATAAAACAAAAGATATCTTTCGATCACAATCTGCTCAGTGATGCACTTGCAGTATTCTGTAGTTACATTAAGATAATATTTCTAGATACTATTTATTTAAGGTTGATTTTCCTTTTGCAAAGATTTCATTATTTATTTTTTCAAGAAGACAAAGCATAGGCAGACAGCAGCAGTGGTACTGTCTAGAAGAAAAAGCTAAATTTTGTTGTCACTGTTGTTACTTCTGGAGACTTGAAGGGAAAGATGGATGATCTGCATAAAGCCTCATCCCTAAGTGAAAAATATAATTTTAAACTATATGCATGAAAATTGTGTCAATTTGTTCTTTTGGTTTTATTTTCTTTTGTGTTCTGTTTTGGTTGTTTTGGTTTGTTTTTTTTTTTTCTTTCTGCTCTTCAGGAAGCTGGTAGCCAATTTTTGAGCTAAGTTTTGTTCTTTCTGAAAAGAAACTGGTGTAGCTTTATTCATGTAATGCTTGCTGACATGCAAAAAATACTTTTCTGTTTTTTGGGGTAATGGTGTGAATGGAAGGGAAGGAGGGAGAGATACACCTTCAAAAAGAAGTAAGCCAAAGTTTTTTATGCATCTCTCTTTTGGAGAAGGCTTCCAGTAGGGTGTGATTAACAATTTTCAGTCACATTTTACTTCAGCACTCACTTTTCAAAGCAATACTATTTTTAACCTATGGAAAGGGATAAAATGGTACTACACTCTGAGCGGCTTTAATGTTTTGTAACTACTTTCAACAGTCTTTACTCAGGGTGTGGAAACACCTTCATAATTCCAGTGAAGTTTGAAAAAAGAAAAGCTTTTCTTTGTGCATAGTTAGGAAAGGCTGAATCAGCATTCACACAGTTCCTGGTGGTTGGGATGGAGCGAAAGACAGAGCCTGTGACCTGTGTAGAGAGGCAGGAGGGAGGAATGGGAGGCACAGATCTTAGATGTGTGATGTGGCAGCGAGGCACTACAATTTAAGCAGATCCATTGATGCCTGTTTTATTTGCAGTTTCATCAGCATCTCAACCTTATCTCCACATAGAAAAGTGCAGAGAGTGCATGTCTTTTGCATTAGAAAATTCAAACCAAACCTTCATGCACCTTTGACACTCTCAGAAGTGTGATGGGCCTTGCAAGCTTACCAAATGAGATTAACTGGTTTATTGTGTAAGGTATTTATTCTGTAAGGTCTGTGCATTTTATTTGCTACTTGCAAAAAAAATTAAAGACAGATTTTTGTCCTCTTACACATATTGGGTAGTTGTTTGCTCCAGAAGTCATCTGGCTGTAAAGGGATGTAAACAAAGGGAAGTTTGGTGTCTCCAGAGGAGAGGTGGTGGGTAGGCTTTTAGTGCTTTATATACTCATAGCTTTTTGTACGTAAGCAAGTGGGACAGTGGTTGCTTTTCTTTCACAGTTGTGGTCACAATGGCATTTTACTTTGCCCTGTGCCTAATGAAAGCACATATATATACTGGTTAAAATTCAGCTAGTTCATTAAAAATTTCTCTTGGAGAGGGCCATTTCACTGAAATACGCTAGTGGAAGGAAGGATTGGGTTTCCTTGAATTTAGAGTGCATTTATTCTGTACTCGCCTTCTGTATTTTTTGTGTGACACTCTAAATGCTAACTGCATATTGTTCTCATTAGGACAATGATTAGCATGCATTTCTTAATATGTGTCCTGTTAGAATCTGGAAAATATAATAAATCTGGCTAGCAAGCATGAAGCTGTGGTACTGAATCGTTTGGGATAGCTTTGTTGCGGTCAGGCAGATAGCTGTGTAATCAGGGTGTCTGTATTATGTTTTGCTGACAGTGATATAGTTTCTAGCAATAGCATTTAAGTATTCCTTTAAATATGAATTTGCAAATCTGCAAAAGTAGGATACACAAAAGTGCTTTAAAAATTTTGCCCTGACTTGCAGGGCAATTTTATATGGCTGAATATTTTCTTCTAAACCAATGCTGTTGTCTTCATATTTATGCTCTACAGTTCCAATGCAGAGTGTCATCAAAGAGATATCAAACAGCAAAATTTAGGTTACGTATTTTGAATTAGCCACAAACCAAATATGAAGCACACCATGCATATGCCTGGTTTGTTATCTTTGTTATTATGTGCTTTGGTTTATTGTCGTGTACCACAAGAGACATCTTGTCTTTAGGCAACTACACCAGTGGCTCAATGAGAAGGAGCATAAAAGGAATATAAGGTAGCTATGTAGTATGCTGCCACAATTGCAAAAAAATGGGGGGGTTCATATGTCTGATAGTCTGGGAAACTTATTTATCACAGTTACTTGGTGAAAAATTAATAATAAATTGGTATGTACATGAGTTGTATTGTATTCTGTGGGGTTACGGCAACAGAACCTGGTAGCTGGATAGTCTGTGAGGCAAAGCTGATTTTGTGAGATTTCCAGTGTTTCCTGGCTTCAGCTGGGACAGAAATAGTGCAAACATAGAAGTGCCTGCCATATTTTTGTGTTTCTGCTTGGAGTCTTCGCTGAAAGCAGGATGTGTAGAAGCACAACATTGTTTAATTTAAAGTTAACCAAACATTCCTGAACCTCAAAGAAAGGATTAGTTTGAGTTTGGGGAGGAGATCTGGGCATTTGGTTCAGTTCCTATTTTAACAGTTTGCTTAACTCTAGTATTGGGGACAGATTTTGTTGCCTCAAGCCATGCTGCACACCATGGAAGTGCTGCTATTTACCAGGGAATGCCAACTTTCATGAAGAACATAGGAAGAAACACAGTAATCCATTGTCAAAGTCAGTTTTAGTCAAGAAATCTCTTAACAGTATCACATTCTTATTTTGGGACATTAACAGAACCAGTGTATTTTTCACCATTAAGTTAATTACATTTTAGTGCTTACAATTACTCCTTGCAAACTTGCATCTCTTTTCCCACCGCCCTTTACTTCCTTATGTCAGTGAAGTTCACTTCCAAGCAGTGTTTGCAATTTTCACTTGCATTTATTTCAGTAGAAGTTGAGCATCTAAATACCTGATGGATCTGAGCTGTACTTGACCTATTTATTTTGTAAGCAGTTCTATCTCAAGGGCAAGGGCAGTGCTAGCCATATGTGAGCAACATACACTGAAGTACATGTGGGTGTCCAACAGAGAGATCAGAGCTGGCTCATGTGCCATTTACTGCTGTCCCAAAATACCAGTTGATGAGAGGTCTTGGCAAGTCTGTTGTATCACATTCTGCATCTGCTGCATCCTTGGCCACAACTGATGCTGGAGGCAAACTCCAGGATGTTCCCATGGGACACTAAGATGCATCACGAGATCATCAGTAGCTTACTGCCTAATTATAAGGAATAAAGATTTCAAAAGGGCACCCATGCAAATGGACAGAGGTCCCTGACAATAAAGATCTAGAGGTCACAGTCTTTGCAGGAGGCTGCATGTATGGCATGGACTCAGACACAGATCTAGTCATCACATCTGCACTTAGGTATGGGAACAAATGGAGCAAGCTTGGAAAACTTTTTAAACAATCCTGAGGACTTACTGCTTCATAAAGGTAGTGGAAAAAACCTTATGATCAAATCAGTAGTCCTGGAAAACTGTCAGAAATGTAGGACAAGGTGCTGCTCTGAAGATGCTAGTGGAAATTTCCAAACACTACTTTGATTCAGCATGATCCAGGGTAATGATCCATGTGGTTCAGTATGGCTATTTCAGCACAGAGCCCAGAACTGCATCTTGAATGAAATGATGCACATAGCTGTAGTAGGATATTTTGTGTGAAACAAAGACAAATAGCCCAGTACTACGCATTTTGCAGGTGTGAGTGCATGACTGATGACCTGTGTGTTTATCTACAAGAATGTGCCTTTAAAAGAATGCTGCCTGCAGCCTTTGAAGACTGAAGAATTAATCTTCTCACCACTACATCCATAGGAATCTACTCCAGACTCCTTTCTTTCCCACCCTGCAAGGTGGGAACAATAATTCTGCTTTCCAGCTGCTCTTGCCTTCCTGATTGTGATAACTCTGGGCCAGCATCACTGCCTCCACACTGGGGCCCTCAGAGGCCCGGAGGCATTGGGGCAGTAGCACCGATGTCACGGAGGGTTCCCAGCCCTTGCCTTCCAGCGTGAGATAAAATTACGTGTGTGTGTTCCACGTCTGCCCTTTGTGCCCCTGTGCCCTCGCTCCGTGCACGGGCGTGTTGCTCATGCCCTCAGCACCTGGCCGTCACCATTAATTGGGCTCGGCTCAGGCTTCCGTGACGCCGGGCAAAGGGGCTCACGAGCGAAAGGGAAGGAGAGGAAATGAAAGGGAAACCTGCTGGGCTCACCCTGCTCCCTGCCAAGGTTTTTCCCACACTTGTCCAGGGCTGATAAACATCTTTGACGTTCCTGAAACAGCAGAAGCTGAGTTGCCAGCTCTACGTCACAGCCCATGTCACAGTGAAGGAGAGAGCTGAGTTTCACCCTCTGTACTAAAATTATCCTTCAGGCTAGGCCAGTGACTCAGTTTTGTTTTCCATGGAGAACACACGCCCACTCCCATCACCTTTGCCACTGCCATCCCAGCCTGTCTGGCAGGGTTTGCCTCCTGCCCCAGTCCAGCAGTCTGTGACAGCCCCTGTGTGGCGAGACAGTGCCCTTCAGCCTGTCCCCACTGTCCCATCTTCATTCTTCAGATCTGTCAGGGACCTCGCTGTACCCACACACAGACCAGGCAGGTCTTCTCCACTTTCCTTTAGAACTTTTAAAGTTGTGGGAAAAGCCCTTCCTATCTTCCCATTGCTGTGCCGTTTTGAAATTAATTTTTTATGTGTTTTTTTTCTTACTTTTCCTTTTTTTTTTTGTATGTGAGCTGCTACTGTTAATTTGATGGGACGATTTTTCATATGAATGTTGAGTTTGGGGTTTTTTTGCCACAGACTTGTTGCCATGTAGCAACCCTTGTTTATTACTGCAATACCTCGTAATCAGTGATTTGCATAAAGAAGGACATTCTTGATGTTGGCAGCAGTTTGCACTGGCAAGAGCACAGGAGGTGGAAATCCTGAAAGTAATGACAAGTGACAGCAGGGATACACTTGTTGGTTGCCCAAGTGACTACCAAGTATGATGACTGTTAAAACTCTGGGCTCTGCAGTCTGTAGATATTTAACCCCAGGAAATACATCATATCGCCAAAGGAGATGGAGAACTATGCTGGACAGCCCACATTGCTTTTGCTTTATTAAAGTAAGATGCTGTACTAAATCCTGTATGTATGACCATAACTCATTCTTGAGAAGTTGCTTCATAGAGAGAGAGAAAACAAGATGTTTTCTTCTACCATTCTTCTACAGAAATGATATAAAAGTTATTTTCAGAAAACGTTGACTTTTGAATTAAAGAAATTGTATTTAGAAAGCTCCAAAGATTTGTCATGGAACAAATGGCTGTATCTATAAAGCAATATATAGCTTTAATATAAAGTTTTCAGCCTTAGAACTTCTACTTTAAAGTAAATAAATAACACAACTTGTCAGAAGGATTAAATTCTGAATAATTCCTCTCAGCTGGCATTCAGCTTTGAGAGAAGCTGCTTCTATTGTAGGCTTGAAGAGTCGCTCTTGCCTAAAGCTGGCTACTTTTGCAACCATACCAATTCAGCTAATTAAAGACATTGCCTCTTCCTGCAGACCCAGTCCTGTCAAAGAAATTTGGTTTCTTTGCTTGTGTATGGGCTCAGTACTCTGCGGATTTCCAAAGAAATATGATGTTTTATGCCAGCACAGGATGTGTTCTGAATCTTTTGTTTTGTCAAATGCACTTGCTTGAGCACAGGGGAGGCTATAAGCAGCAGGCAGTGTCCCTTACCATGGGAGAAAGCTTACCCAAACTGAAGACATTTTTCCCTGTTTCCAGCCTGCTGGGACATCCTAGATGGGACATCTCATCCAAAAATCTGTAAAGTTCATGTTTCATGTAGCTGAGAAGGGAAGAAAAACAGCAATAATAGAGCAAGGTGAAAAAAGAAATTACGAAAATTAAAGGATACCAAGATAGTGGTAGCCCAAAAAAAACAGTCAACCACACCCCAGAGAAAGGGGGGGACGGGGGAAGGGGGAAGAAAGGAAGCTGGAGAACCATGTTTGCTTGCCCCTTCTGAGCCTATTTTATGAGTTTATACAAAGGACATGAATTATGGGGACCAAATCCATATTCAAAGGTTCCTAAACATCAGCATTTCTCTTTGGGCAATACAAATCCCTGAAAGACCTCACCAATCTGACAGAGCACTCATGGGGTTTGCTCACACAGGTGCTGTTCACTCAGTGCATGAGAGCCCTATAGGGACCAGTGCTTGCCTTTCTGGTGCCCTGCAAAAGGAAGGAGGCCTTAGATGGATTTGACCTTTCACGCTTGCTTCGGGGAAGTACCAAACATTTGCACCTCCCACTGAAGTGAATAGATTAGGCATGAAATAATCTCTAGCTGGTGGAAATAAACAGTCGGCACTTATGACTCTGTTCTTTCAATTCCAAGAAAAGTTTTCTTAACAGAGCTGCTGAATTTGGACATTGAAAGTGCCCAACTCCCTTCCATTTAATTTCCACCTTGCACTAGCTCACACTGCCAAAATGATATTGCCCTTATTTGTTCCAACAGTCTCACTCTCACAGATGTGGATGAAAAGGACTGAAGGTCCCCTTGGGAAACATTATGAGTAATAATCAGAGGGTGAAGTCCAGAATGAGGCAAGGCAGGACAAGTTCCCATACACCTGCTGCCTCTCCCATCACTGAGCCACCTGAGGTGGACTTGTGAAACAGGCAATGGCAGAAATTAAGTCACAGGAAGCAAAGTATTATTGTGCTTCAAAGGCTGGGTCTCAATGTTGCCTATATTAGAGCACCTCTAGCATGATGTCAGATGTGTTGTCACTAACAAAATCTCTCCCTCCAGAGGATCTCTTTAAACAGCAGAAGAAAATGTTGGATATTGCGTTGCAGGGAAAAGTGTTCCTGCCAGCCAAAAGCACCAGGCAAGGGCGGCCAAGCACAATATATCATTGAAACTTCCTCCTTTATTTCTACAGCAGCTGCCTGAAACATGGCTGGCAAAGGGCTGTAGAGGAGGGAGACACACATGGTGTGTTTGGTCAGGTGCCTTGAGCACTACAGTGAACTTTGGGCCACCTGAACTCGAGGGTGTGAGCAGAATCACAGCACTCCAGTGCTGTAAACAGCATGTGCTTTGTACCAAAAAGCTCACAGTAAAGTGCCCTGCTATGTAACAGCAGCCCATAGCAAAATGTTTGGGATGAGACATAAACTTCACATCAGGCCATCAATGACAATAGTTAAAAACTAAAGTAAAAGAAAAAAGCCAAGTCTCACTTGCACTTCCAAAAAAAATTCCACGCACAGTGGCCAAAAGATGTGACTGTTTGTTTTGATGTGGCACTCAGTGCCAATTATATAGGAAGTTGTTACTTCCAGTCTGGATTATTGCTAGATACAGCACAGGATGGCAATGCAATTAGTACAGCCAGAGTGAATTGGTTCAGTATGTGCTAGTTCAGCATCCATTTGAGCCTGGCCACTTTGACAAGGCCCTGAGACAGCTCCAGGCTGAGAGATAATAGGGTTTAGACATCTTATGGGTGGTGATCTTAGGCATGTACATACATGCCTAGAGAATAGCCTGTACTAGTGCTGAGATCAGGAAGTTTTCCCGTGGGACAGATTGGCACAGTTTTCCATGGCTTTTTGGCCTTCCTCTGCAGCATCAAGCATGACTACATGTCAGGGCATCTAGGATCCCTTTTGGCCAGATTGCTGCCTGCTGCTCACACCCTATGAAGGTGACCCTCATGCCCCACATCTGGGGAAAGGCAACTTTCTAGGCTCTGAGGGTGGCCCCCAAGCATTGCTTCTTGTCCTGGTGTAATTGAGCAAAGATCCTTGCCAGGGCTTCTCTGGGCCTTTCCATCTCTGTTCCTGGCTGCTGCACTTGTGCTTCCAAGGCACCACACATGCCCTAGCTCTCTCTGGCCCATTGTGAACCTGCAGTGGGAGCGAGCTCTGCTCTTCCCTTGGCTCCATTTCTCCAGGGGTTCTTGCTTGTGCAAAACAGCCTGTGCTTGGAAGGGCTGCAGGCATGCAGCCCCATGAGGAGCTGCCACTTTTCAGCACTCCGTGTGGGCAATACAAGCACCAGGCAGTGCTTTTCATGCATCACTATTCAAGAACCACAGCAGATAATGTTTTGGAAGGCAAAAAGTGTGGTTCATGTGTTATCAAGGTGTGTCATAATTTGGAAAATACCAAGCATTACTCATTTTCTGTGTGACTGTAACCAATCTTTATTCTTGCTTTTCAGGAAACAGGGACTGCTTGACCTGTATTCATAAACCCAAGTTGTTTCAACTTTTACACCCAAAGTAATACATTACTTTAGTTATTGTTCTTCCTCCTGAAAGGCCAAAAATCAAAATAATTTTAAAACAGAGAAAAAAATAAAGTAGGAATGTTTGGGGATTGGATTTTTCGAATGCCAAAATATAAATTCATACATAAAAAACACATTACCAAACAGAGAAAATCACATTCTTAAAACATTTGAGTTTTTTATTTTCCTAGAAAGAGCCTTCTTTGTGCATCAGTCGGTTATCTACTTTCCTGTTTCTGGTAAAGATTTATACTTTTTAGATAATTTTCAGGGTTTTTTTCAATATCAGTTACATATTTTTAAGGCTGTTGTATTATGTGTGGCTTGTCCCAGTGTCTGCCTCTGATTTGAGGGAGACTGGGTTCACCTGGCACCACTTCTTTTGGCTCCAGGCAGTTCCATTGTTTGGGTTATTCTATATGGCAGGTTCCAGGAAGTATGTGTGGTCAAACGAAATATGTCCTGTGACGGAATGATGTTTATAGACCATCTTGTTCACTCTCTCCAGAGAGAGCCTGGGTGAAGGACACTCACCAGGAAGATGAACAGGCCATAATTGAGAATATTCCAAGAAACTCTGTGGGCAAACTTGCCTGGAGAGGTGGAGATCATAGCAGCTGTGTTGGATACAAATTGTGCCATCAACTCTGTGCCATAAGACACATGTGAGTGAGTCAGAAATCTGTTCTCCCCACACAGTCCCACCAGCAAACAGCTCTCCACAAATTTTGCCATACTTCAAGTGATGGTTTTTCAGCTACACTGAGGACTGCATTAACCTGGTTACACCTGAACATTGTGACAATGCTTGTGAACATCTGCCCTGAAAGAGAGTCAGAAACATAAATTAAAATCTTATTTACAGTTATATCCTTTCTGTTGTAAGCAGCTTTTTAGCCATTCCCACACATGCTGGCACTGGGTACCCTCTTCTCATGAAGCTGCAGAGAGCAGTGAGGTTCCCTCAGCCTCCCTCTCTCCAAACTAGATTAAGCCCCTGTCCTCAGCTGCTCCTCAGAGGACATGGCTTCCAGCTATTTCACCATTTTGTTGTCCTCCTCTGGACACATTCAACGGACCTTCACATCCTTGTTAAATTTTGGGACACACAATACTCAGGATGACCCTGCACCAGTGCTAAACACAGGACAATCATCCCTTTTGACCAGCTGGTTGTGGTATTTTTGGTGCATCCTGAGATGAGTTGGCCACTGCTGACGTGTATGGAGCCTGCTGTCAGCCTGCAGCCCCAGACCCCTTCCTGTGGGGCTGCTCTCCAGCCATTCCACTCCCAGTTCATACTTGTGGAAAGTATTTCTTCATCTCAGCATTTGTTCTTGCTGTTTCATGCCACTGATGATTGCTCAGTGCTTCAGTCTATCCAGAATCCTCTGCAAGGCCTCTTGTCCCTTAAGAGAGTCAACAGCACATTCCAGTTTAGCATCCTCCTCAAACTTACAACTCCTGTCTCCAGATCATTGATAAATATATTGAACAGAACTGTCCCTAGAACTGAGCCCTGTGGAAGAATGCTGGAAACTGGCCTCCTGCCAGATTACCTACAACCTTTTGAGCCCTGCACTTCACTCAATTCTTCACCCACTGAACCACCACTGTACCTGCTCACTTCACAGTCAGATGGCTTGTCTAGAAGAATGTTATGAGGGACAGAATCAAAAGCCTTAATAAAATGAAATCCAGAATATCTTCCTCTGCTGCCTTCCCTTCATCCTATAGGTGGGTGACCTTATGCTAGAAGAATATTAAAGAAGTTATGCAGGACTTTTCCTTTGTGAACCCATGTCATCTGTGCCTCATGATTGCCTTGTCCTCTAAAGGGCTATCAGTAGCATGCAGTATTACGTTCTCTGTAATTTTCTCAGATGCTGAGGCTGGGCTATCAAGGTAGTTTCTCTGTAGGAAAAGTAGGGCTAACTGTAGTTTCCGAGGTTTCCCTCATGCCCTTGTAAACTGGAATAACACTGTCTTCCTTTCAGTCAGCAGGAACCTCTACAGCATAAAACCACCAGGTTCTATCACCATACTTGCTGAAGTAGCATATTTGGCCAACTGCAGTAAAAAAGGGTGCTTGAGAATGCCTTAAAATTCTTGTTCAATGGTTGTAATGGCATTATCCTTTTAATACAGCCTTCTGTAAAAAACATCTGGACAACTGCATCATCTAATCTTCTAGAAAGCTGAAAGCCTAAACTTTCTGTGAGTTTAAGTATGGTGTCAAGGTCAGGGGGGAGATAGACTCGGACAGTCCACTTTTTATTTTGCTGACAGACAATGAAAGATTAGTCTCACTCTTTGCACAGTGTCAGATAACAGAAATCAAGTATTCAGCTTCAGATCAGACTTTCCGCAACATTATTCTGGCAAGTATGACAGGAAAGCAGATAGCCCAGTAAACAGTTCAAGATTGATTATGCGATGTTCAGTAGCAGGGGCATCAACAGCTCTGTAATCTGCAGCTGGGCATGAAGGAGCATCATGACAGAGTCTATCAAAAATCTTTGGCTGAAGTCTAGTATGACAATAATTTGGGATCCTTATTTGTTCATTGTTCATTGCGTTTTTTAAATACTTCTTGTGAAATTTCTTTATGAAAGACAGGAAAACTCTAAGAAGGAAAATTAGTATCTGTAATTTATGCAGTTCTCAGAAGAGCACAGGACAGTTCACTCTATAGCTCCTAGTATTTTATTTCAAGTTATCTGCAGTAGATGAAGGGCTCAGCTGCCACTCATTGAAGTTTAAGCTTATACCTTTCTGCCAAAAGTCCTCCTCTCTCTGCCCTATGGCTGGCCTCTGCTCCAAGCTCTCTCACATCACTTTGTTTTTCCACTTACTCCATCCTGATGCTTCCATTTTTTTTTTTTTTAACTTACTGGCATATTATAAATATTTCCTCTTTGGTACTAAAATGCTTGATCCCTCTTCAGATAGCAATTGAGAACACCTAACCCCTCACTCTTAATGGCATATTATATTCAATTGTCATGCATTTATGTATAATAGAAGGATAACATATATAATTGCCAAGTCATAAAAACACTGGTTACTATTGATGTGGTTATTTACTCTTCATTTTACATGCAATGGTTATAACACCATGTTTGGAAGTTTCCAAACTTCTATAATCATTATATTAAGCTTTTTCAGTCTTACTCGTCTTCTCCTGTTCCTATACCTCAAACCCTTTGTTTCAGTCTAACATTAAAAAGGGTTGACATCTGCTCATGAAACTCATTGCTATTTTGATTTTCCTTTGTGAAAAACCCTGACAAGGTTATCTGAGAGTGTGGTTTTTTACCACTGTATAAACCCTTAAAATACATTTATTACAAAAAGATTTTCATTTGAACTTCTGCTCTCGTGGTAGGGGTCTTGCTAAGTTTAACATGGCCTCTCAAAGAAAGAAGCTTTTCCAGATGGTGTGAGCTCATTTTTGTTCTGTGTTTAGCTTTAGTGTTGTTTCCAGAGGATCTAAAGATGGGCTGAAGTTAAAAAGCAAGTGGAAGGCTAAATCGCCTCGGAGATGGAAAAGAGTGTTTTCATGAGGTCTATAAATCTACTCAATATATTCTAAAATTACAGATAGCTGCCTTGGCCAAAATTGATGCTAGCAGTCAAGAAACTAAGCACTAATTTTACATTTTTAAACTGTCATAGAATGGGTTTACATTTCAGTTGGGATCTGGGTGACTCACAGCAATCAGAAGGTGCAAAAGACCTTGCTCCACATCTCTGTGCAGTGCAAAACTGTGTCAGTCCACAGCATCCAGTGAAGCTACTTTGTCTGGCACAGAGCAAGTCACTGACTCTTGCATACTACTTTCTGTTTGTGAAATCCAGGATAGCAACCTTCCTGGAGCTGGGCAGCTCCAAAGGCTGAGAGCTCCATGGCTCAGCCTAGTCTCCATTTCAACTGACCTCAGCAGCAGAGTGAATCCAGCTGCCTCTGGAGCAAAATGTGAATCCATCGATTTTGCTGGTCTGTCCATGCAAGTACCCCAGGAGACATGTGACATGATATGGGGGGAGTGACCTCACAGTTCTGAGCGCTGACATTGGCTCCTCTCCGGCGTGATGAAGGCAGGATATTTTCACGTAAGCAACGAACGAGCACTCCCTTGAATTTACTGTCATTTCCTTGTCACCCTGCAAGGCGCAGCAGACGCCAGCGCTGTCTGCAGTTGCATAAACACACCCCGTCAAAGACCTGGAAGTCACACGCTGGCACAGCACACAGGCAGCGCTCCTGCTCTTGTAATTAATGAACTCCTGGCAGGAGGCTGCTGGGATCTCAGCAGCCCCCAAAGAGCACATGCCAGACTGCTCAGGGGTGGCACTCGCTGAGATTAAAGACTTGGCTCCAGCGAAAAAGAAAGCGGAAGCAAACAGCAGCCTTCTGCCAGTAAGTGCATTTTGTAAGGCCAAGGCTCAGTGTTGGTGCTCAGCACAATTTGGATTTTCTTTACTCATGCTCAGCTCCGTGCTTGTCAGCATCGCTCACAGGCTCTGTGATGTTGCCTGGGTGTCCTGTTTAGTGCACAGGGCCCGTGGCTCACACCTCAGTGCACCTGGAGCCCCACAAAAGGTCATCCTGACATGATGAACAGAAAAGCTTTGGCCTCCCAAGCTGTAATGCATGTGTGCAACTCCAAGAGGTCCCTGTTGCTTGACGTATCCATACATTGTAGATGGTGGCATCCTCTGCTAATAATCTGGATAGCCAGTTCCGTTTGGATGAAATTCTTTGAGAGGACTGAAATTGAGGCCATGCAGAGTTTTGCAAGGATTCCAAGAGGTGATGTGAATACAGCTGGGCAAAACTCAGATAATCTACTTGAAAATCCGGAGTGTAATGCTATGCTAACTCTAGGACATTGTGACACCAAGTTCATCATCTATTCAAGGTAAATGAACACAAAACAAGACCCCAACCGTCGCTGGAGGACTGCAAATGGGAATTTTCAAAGTCAAGCCTAAAGGTTAACCCAAGGCCATCAAGGTAACTCCTTATCAAGCTTTACCTTCCCAGGCAACAACTGTGCATTTTTTTGCCATTGTGGCACCCAACATCCAGCACCTCAGTCTGAAATGCTCAGCACCAGACTGCATGGGGTGAGCAGGAAAATGTCCCACTGTGATGCCTTGCCTTTGTGAAAGCTGCTGGAACACAGACAAGGTAGAGTGGAATATTTTGCTCAAATGAGCTTTTCTCTGGCATAAAATCAATTAGTCTTGCTCCTAACCCTTACTTCTTCAGAGCCAGCACAGCTTTGGCCTGATTTATGCCCCAATTTCTAACATCTAAATTCTGGTTGATACTCATTACCCGTAATAATCTTCAATTTTCCAGCACTAGAGATTTCTTACTACTAATTTTAAAGTCACAGTAAACATTAAGAAACCAAATCACCTTGCTATTTATGGCTTGAATGGATTTATAGTGTTAGAAGTTATGGTTAACCTCTTATTTTCTGACCTTCATTTCTTAGACTTTTAATTTAGGAAGAAACTTTGGAAAGGAGCGATTCCTATCTTGATGTGAGAAGTGGACATATGAAAGAGGGCAAAGTGACACTAGGCAACAGACATAAATAACCAAGTAGAAATGTTTTTTTATTTCATTTTGAAAGTAACCCACACATTGAAAAATAACCTATTGCCCCAAACCACTTTGTTCTGTCTTTTGGAGATAACATACGCAAGCAAACCAGCATTTAGGTCAAAGACTTAGTGACTCATTTCATATCTCTCTAGTGAAAATAAACAAAATATTTCAGTTTATCAGGAATTTTTAAGCTCAGTATCTGTAAAACAACAAAAAAAAACAAACCCAAAGTCATAGATTCGGGTTTCTAAATTGTTGTTGTTGTTGTTGTTAGAAGTATTGCCTTATATTGCAAATTTTAATAAAACTTGCTATGAATTTTCCTTTAGATAGAAATATCATGAAGTTATTAATTTCCTAGACTTTTTAAAATCCTCCTTTATCACATAACCAATTTATTGGAGTATTATTATTTTTATTATCTGTTCTGAAATTCAGACCTGTAAGTATATATCCATGCTTTTCATTTACTTAAATATGGATCAAATACTCCTACAGGTGATGATAAAATGGGACATCAGTTACTTTGATGAGAAAACAAATGTTTTCTCTTCTACCAAAACATAAGGAAGCAAATAACATGTTTTGCTAATCTCTGCAGTGTATTGTCTTTAAGTGAGAGAGGGAAAAATACTTCTGTTTGTTTGAACCACTTTATGAAATTGAACCTTGTCAATGTACAGGAAACAAATTTTTTTTTAATTGTTAAATGAAACAAAATCAGCTTTCACTATTCAGTTTCTTAAATTCACATTTAAGCACTTTAAGGATATTATCAAAGACTGGTTTATTAAATGTTCAACCCCTGGAAAAAAAACCCAAAAAGTTAATATTTCAATTGCCTGTAAATTCTCTTGAAACATGACTTTTGACATTCACCTTCAAAAATTGGAGTCAGTATTTAGATAACATTAATCAAAGGAAATAAAGTGCTTTCTACAGGCAATCCAGAGAGATCCAGCATCAATGCTATAATATTCTCTATGTGAAAGTTACTTTAGAGTATGTTTTAGACCCTTTAAAGTTCATTTTTGCTGTTCTTCAGAAATGTATACAGATAATACAAAGAAAAAAAATCAGATATAAACATTTAGCTAATCATGTTAAATTATGCCCTTACTAAACTTACTAATAGATTCAGAGAATTGTTTAGGCTGGAGAAAACTTTCAGATTATTGCATCCAGCCATTAGCACACCTCTGTCAGTTGTTCTGTCTACTATACTATACCTTGAAATGAAATATTAAATTTTTTATTGTGTCTTATAAACTTTTATTTCACACTACAATATTATATATTTTAACTTAAAAGATGCCAGAAAGAGATGCAAAGCTTAAAAATTGAGAAAGGTCAAATTAGAATTGCCTTAAAACAAAGAAACTCAACTTGGAGTTCATATTCTGTACACTGAGCATTGCCTCATTGAAGTGAAGACTGTAGGATACATCAAAGAAAGGGGAAGCTGAAGCTAAGGAAATGAGGAACAAAAAAAGAAAGAGAAGAAAATGTAGGGCCTCCTGAAAGCAGCAGCTTATGCACTGCGGATTCCAGTTTATATCTCCTTGAAATGTTCAGTTCCAAAAACACATATCTCCCAGTGTTATTTGAGAATTAACAAGCAACATATTACTCCCAAATATGAGTTATGTCTCTGTCACACTGAAACTTACTGCTAGTTAAAGGTGATGGAAGGTTTATCTGCTTAAATAATGCTCCCTATTTGTTCTACTGCAGCTAGAGTATGTGCTGAAACCTATTGAAAGCATTGCAAAGGTGCCCATTGATTTTGAAGAGATTTGGATCTGGTCCTGAAGTGCTGAAGAGAAAAAAGCTACTCCTCCTCTTCTTTCCCCATTCTAAAATAAATTGTGGGTGTGATGCGTGGTCATGCTGGAACACAGATATTGTGGAAACAGAATAACAGATAACCGGCATCTTTATGCCTCAGTGCTTTTAACGTGTGTATTATACCCTAACAAACACAAGACACACAGAGCACAGTTCTTGCTCACTTAAATGATTTAATTATTCCTATGTCTCTCATAGCTGACTCATCGTCCTCCTGCATTAGGGTAAGGATAGATTTAGATCAGATATTAGGAAGAAATTCTTTACTGTGAGGGTAGTGGGACACTGGAACCTGTTGCCAGAGAACCTGTGGACATCCCATCACTGGAAGTGTTCAAGGCCAGGTTGCATGGGACTTCGAGCAACCTGGTCTAATGGAAGGTGTCCCTGCCCAAGGCAGGGGATTTGGAATGAGATGATCTTTATTGTCCCCTCCAACCTAAAACCATTCTATGATTCTGTGATTGCTTGGCATCAGCATCGTACTGCATCTCTCTCTGACTGTTTGATCTCCTGGGGGTGGCCTGTGGGGTGAAGAGAGTCTGTGGCAGCCCTGTTTAGCAACATCCCACTGACAACATGGCAGAAATAGTCTTTACCACAGATGGATCTGTGTTGCTGTCTGCAATTTGTCTGAAACAAATGACTTCATAGAGGTAAAACTGTTGAACCTCTTTTCCATCCCCTGGTCAGTGCAGGTCACAGACTGGGTTACACACACACTGCACAGAGACAAAGGAAAATTTTGTCTGGGTGCTCAGAACCTTTTTTAATCTCACCCACACTATAATAACTTGTCCCTGTCCGACAGCAGTGCAGGGGCTGGACAGGCTTCCTGCATTGTGCTTCCAGTGTCTCCTGGCTCGGGAAGTGACAACATCTTGAACTAATTTTTTTAAATGGGGGTTGATTTTAAGCAGCATATTTTCCAAACTGTTTTTTTAAGTGTAAGTCTAATTATTTCTTTTTTCTTCTTTTTTCCCCCTTTTTTATTTTTTTAACCACTTGGCAGAGGAAGGAATTCCATGCAGGACCTTGAATGAGGGACACTCAGGGCAGCCAAAGACATCAGCAACTTCTGCCAGCCACCTCTGGAAGGCAGGAGCATCGCTAAAGGCTGGATGTAGGCTCCTCCATCAGTGAAGCTCAGCCACAGACAGGATCAGTAACCACAACCCAATCTGCTGCTCTTTCTGCAGCAGACAGTTGTCCTTTTCCACATGGCCAGGTATGACACTTCTGGGACAAATTTTGGGGTATTCATCACCAGTGGTGAGGGCGTGGGAGACAAGTTGCATTCATATAAAGGACCATTGTGTGCTGGGGCTTCAGTAGAAAGGTCTTGTATTTACTGTCCTGCACATGCAGAGAGAGATTTTCACTGTATTTTCTCCTCCTGAATGTTAAGAGTTATTTGAAGTGATGTGAAATGGGCAGCCAAAGTTTCATCTCCCCCCATTGCCTTCTCACCTTTGGGCCTCCATCTGTGGAGCTTCCTTGGCACATCTTGAGTCTGCACAACGGGGAAGAAGACTTGGCCAGCCCCAGCTGCTTCAGGCTTGTTGGCTTACGTTGTGTGGAAAATCCAGGAAGCGCCAAATATCATCCACTGAGGCTGTTTCATCAGCCCCAAGCATCCAAATGTCAAGAAAAATGCTCCCAAATATAATGAGTGGGTTAAAGCCCCTAAAATTAGTGTGTTAGATTGTCAGTGGATGTACAATTGTTTCTTTGCAACTCATAGTCAAACACTCCTGCATGCCAGAGAGGACAAGTTTCCCAAAGGGTTTTTCCTTTCCTTAGGCTTGCCTAGGGAAATGGGGTGGTGAAGGTGCTGCACGACACCCCATGGTCCACACGGGTGGGACAAGACAAGGTCCCATGCCATGCTCAGGACTATCACCTACTTCAGTGCTTGGGAGGGTAAACCCAGATTCTTCACAAAGGCTCAAGTTTTTCTCACTTTGTGAAATTTTCCACCTCCTTTACAGACAGGGTTCTCTGGCTTTAGGCTGGTTTCCATGAGGCTGGATGAGAAAGCTTCACAGCAGCAGGACATTTTATTGCTGCCTTTTGTATTTTGCCCAGACAGCATTCCTCTGACCCTCTGCCCACTGTCAATGAGTGTAGATTTTTCTTTGGTGCTTTGGGTGCTTTTATCTTCCTGAAAAGCCAGATCCTAAGAGTATGACTGGCAGGCAGCTAATATTTAAGCTAATATTTAAGCCAGGACTCACTGCCAAGGACTGATCTCTACCCAGGGAGGTCTGGATCTTGCCCTGCAGCAGAAGACCCTTTGCCATGTGGCTCCCTCGAGCAACATGAGCAACTGGTGTTAGTCCTGACACCCAGCCTAATCTCTCTGGCTGTCTTCCTGAACCAAAGGGGAGCTTTTAATCTAGATTTGGTGTTTTATCCAAGGACAGGAAACTCGTAAGAGTTATAGCCCAGTGAGCATCTTGACTATGGCCAGCTTTCTAGTTCCAGTAAAGTTACAGCCTCACTTTTCCACTTCAGTCTTGTGTCAGTCTCATGTCTTAACCTCTCACAATGGGCAAAACTAGGTTGTAGGTAGTTTTAGCGCCTCTGCCTCTCCAACAGCTAAGCTAGAAAATGGTTTCTTTAAGCAACATAAATTTAGTTTCAGGCTGTAAATTACATATTACATATTCTTTATGCTGAAAGTTTGTGTCCAGATCTGCACAAAAGCATTAGTCTGTAATGCTTTTGGTTTGGGCTTTTTAGGAGCAGGTAAATTAGGAAACTGAGGAAGGAAAATTTACCATACACATCCTTTCATTGCAGCTGAGGTACCAAGCTCAGGTTTCCTACAGTAAAATTTTAACTATGATAGCAAAACAATAAACCTTAGATTGAGCTAAGAATTGTATTTAATATTTAGACATCATGCATAATAATCAAATGGTACTATAACAAAATTTTGCTCCGAGACCCTTGAGCCATTGCATCCCAGCCCTTGGTTTAAACTTCAGAACAAAGTGGGCAAAAGGAGCCAAACCAGCAATTCTGTATTAAGAAAGAGGGGAGAAGTTTTTCAGAGGGGCCAAAAAGCAGCTAGTTCAGCAGCAGGTGACAGGGAGGGTTCAGGTCTTGATGCATGAGTGTTTCTTATGAAAGAAGCAGGATCAGGAGTGTGTTTCAGTGCCTTAGCTAGACATTTCACAGCAGAGGTTTTCAAAAATTATTGAACTACATCAAAACATCTTTTATCAAGGCTGCCACTGAATTTTATCAAAATTTCCAGAAATCTACTGGGAAACTATCTCATTGTTACAGAAGCAGAAAGGAACACAGTCTTAAACTTGCAATTTTGCGATTAAAGGATTCAGATGCCTGGCATGGGGTCTGGTAGCCTCCAGTCCTGAAAAAACATTTAACAATTTATTGCACTTTTCAACACTATGAGGTTGCCATGATTAGCAAATGCAGAAGTTTTGCCAGGACTTGATGCAAATTCTTCACCAAGTTCTGCCCCTGCCACCCAAAGTACACTCAACCGTGCTCCACACTCATGTAAAATGCTATGGAAATGCAAAGTGCTGACCAAGAGGTGAGGGTTGTAGTGCCTGGGCTGTGGATGGGGAGGACATCTCCCAAGAGCAATAAACCCTACTCCTGCCTGTCTTTCCTGCTCCCAGCAGCAGCATCTGGCTTTCCAGAGCTTCTGTCCTACTTCCCTTTATGCTTTGGGATTTTGCCTGTGTAAAATTGCTCTGTGTTGATGCAAAAAGAAAAGCATTGGAAATCTGGCTCATACTCATATGATATCAGTACCTACAAGACAGGTGAGCACCAAAAGTATCTTAATTTCAGGTAGCCTTTTGACTTCACAGCACATTTTAGATGGCTGAATGAGATGGAGCTGAGTCTCATACTCCACGGTAAGATGTAGGGCTATACTTTAATGACTTGGAAATATTTGAGTCAGGTTTAGCAGTGGCAAGCAGTGACAAGCAAAGAGGTGAAACTGAGCACACTGATACCTAGAGGTACCAGTAAGTTAACAAGATTAACAAGATAGTTAATCCTTGGCACATCACAGGTATCTCCTACAGATATTGTAATTGTGGGAGTGAGGGAGCTGCAGGAGGCTTGGGGCAGACCCAGGGAAGGACTTTGCCTTTGTAAAGGATGACCCAATGCCCCTGTAAGATCTCCAGCCTGAAAGGGTGGACCATGCATACAGCAGCACAGGTGGCTGTCCATGCATGTCTGCAGATTTTGTGAGCTTTTGCTTGCCAGAGCCCTGAAATGGAATATTTAACACATGCCACTACTGCCTCTCAGACACAACACTCAGAAGCTTTTACCAATTCTTAGTTTCCCCTTTGTCTGCATATCCTGCATGGGAGTAGAAGGTGATCATAAAGGCAAAAGTGTTTACATAATGTTTCTCTTCCAAGGCCCCCACAGTGAATTGACTTGAAAGATTTCAGTTAACTTCAACAGGCTTTGGACCAGTGTCTCAAGGAAAAGATGCAAACTTTGATTTGCAATCTCCTGTACCATCCAGCTGAGTTTGGAAAGCTAACTTGTAATTTAGCACTTAAAACTTTTTAACCACTGTTTCTGAGGAATTTTAAACCTAAGCAGTATAAAAAATCATTACTCATGAACTCTTTCATACACTCAAGTTTTTAATTTGCATTTAAGTCGTGATTTTATCAAGCATTGTCTTCCTTTCTAGATGGGATTTTAAATTCAGAAAACTGATAATTTTTATTTCCATATCTAGTAGAGGACTAGAAAGCCTCCACTGATGTTCACAAAGCCTAGCCTTATGTTAGATTTGAAGACTGTGTCAGCTCTGTTTATACTATAGTTTGGGAGAGGACTGTCTGTCTTTTCAAAATATTTTCAGCCTTAAAATGTTAATCACAGGACTTAAAAATAGATTTATGTCTTCTGATTTCACTACAATGACTTTTTTTTTTTCTCTGTGAGGCAACATGCAAAGTAAAAGTAAAGCCAAACCTACTTTTGGAAAATATTTTCAGAGAATAAAGGTAGTAAATTTTTGAGGATTTTAAAAAAATTGCAGTCATTTAAACTTATTATAGTATCATTGTTACAGACACAGTGAATATTTTATGACAAGGACTTTCTCTTAAATTAAAATGAAACCCACAATATCATAATGAACTGGAAGAGGATTACCTTCCAGAATATCCAACAGTTTTCAGCTACTCAGTACTAACTATTGTTAGTTTGCTGCTGACTTAAGGATTTGAACTAAATCCTTTCAGAAGACAATGATTTCTCATTGTACTTTGTAAAAAGTGCATCCTTGAGGGAACTTTACAGACTATTTTCTATAACTGGAGCACCTGAACAAAATTTCTATTCTAAACCTCTTTTCTGAAGCCATTTCTCTTCTTTAACCTTATCTCTTTGAAGGGTATGAGAATGATTTTTTCAGTCTTTGCATATCTACCCTACCTGGGTGTCATACATGACAGTCATTTTCCCATGGGATAGCTGAGGCTGGAAGTGACTGCTGGTGGCCCCCGAGTCAAGCTTTGCTTCATTCAAGGCTAACTCCAAAAGGAATTCAAGTTGCTCAGCTTGAATTCCAGCTGTGTCTTGAGCTTCTCCAAAGAATGCACCTCCAGGGATGAAGCTTTCTCTCTCTCAGAGCTGCACCACTCACCCAGTGGATTTTACCCCCACGCTTACATCCAGCTAGCATCTGCCTTGCTGCAAATCTCCGTTTTGCTGCAAAAAGCTGTTGCTTTTTGACCTTTTCCTAGCACTTTGGAGATCCTGGCTGAATCTAATCTATAGCCAGACTTCAGGGAGTGAAGGACAGCAACCTTTTTTGCCTGCTGTGTGTACCACCTCAGACAGGATATCACCACTCTGGTGGGTCAGTGATGCCAATTGCCTGCACAGGTAGCTCTCCATCTCAGACACTCAGGAGACTGCTGTTTCTGGTATGCATCAAAAGCTCCTATGGCTCAAAATCCTAGGAAGCACCTTCTTCTTCCTGACTCCAAGGGTATTTGGGTGTTGAAATGTTGGTTCTCTGCCACCCTTGCTGTCTCACCTGCAGATGTTTACAGAGACTGGGCTATTGACTCCTACACCTTAGTCCCCTTCTAGGTGTCCCTCAAGTGTGTTCAAAGAGGTAGTAGAAAGAATGGAGAATATGGCAAATTAGTTACCAAATAAACCAAGTGTTTGAAGACTTTTTTGTATTTTCATCAGTATTTTACAATATTTGCCATTTTCCCTTTGGAACAAAGCTGTCTAATTTTCAAGTGAATTTGGGAATGAAATGTTGATCTATTAAAGAAAGGAACCTTATTTTGTCACATAAAAGAATGAAGAGGCATCTGCAATAGATGAAGTCCCCAGACATTGTGTGGTAAACCAGTAGACAGACTTTGTAAAATGAGGAGTAATTTATGGTCTCTTATTGGAGGATCTTTATGAATAATTCTATCCTGGAAACAACTTAAACAGCACCAGCTACATTTTTAGAAACATTGGTAAAGTCAGGTCTTCTAAATTCAAATGACTTTGTCAGAATATCACAAAACACAAATGCAGTCATCAGAGTTCATCACCTTCAGAAAACAAAGGAAATAATTTCAATTTACTTCACTTGTTTTCACTGTCATTTAGACTGAGCAACATCCTCTGGAACTGAAATTTCAACCTTCTGCAGCAAATACTCTAATTCTGGATGCAGCAAGGCAGAAAAGTTTATAGTTTAGACTGGGGAAAGTCTTTTACTTCTATGGTGACAGACACAGAAACACAACACCAAGGTTGGTATACAGGCATGCACTGCTTCACTTCTCAGAGTCTCTGCAGATTTTCCTCAGTCACCTGAGAGCACTGGATAAATCAAAGCTGTAAAAGCTGCAATTAGTTTGTCATTAAAATATTCAAAATTTATGGATAACTTTAAAAAGAAAAAAAACTGGTATAATTCTCGGGAGTATAAAGAACAGAGACTTGAAAAGTCAGGCAAATTTTAGTTTTAAACTTAAAGTTTTTAAACCTGAAGTTTTTAAACCTAAAGTTTTAAACTTTAGTTTTGGCTTCTCCAAACCTAACCTCAGTGGCTGATGTAAATTTACACTCTGAATTCATAAACAATAATTTAATATGGACATATTTTGCTCTAGCTGAAGTAAAGTATTCACCTACCTCTGAACTAAGTAAAGCACCGTGATATATAATTAGGGAAATCAATAATTCTCTTCAGATTTAATTTTCACTTCCTCCAGGAACCTAAAAAGTTTCCATGTGCAACTTGCCATACTGTACAATACAAGGCAATAAATTCTAGCCCTAAGTTTTCTGGCCAGGGTAGATAAGTCATTCTCAGGCAGACAAGAAACCAAGAACAACTTTAGTCTCATGTCTGCAAATTTTTGTCCCTGTGTACAGAAAAGGCACATTTTCTAATGCACATTTCTAACATTTTCTTTTTAAACTCATCAGGGCAGCAACAATAGTTTTGTAGCTTTGTGCTAGGGTTGCAAATAGTAATAAAAGAATTGAAATGAAGCCTTTGGGTATTTATCATTCCAGATTCAGAAAGCCTGTACCTGATGGGCAGAATTATACAGGTCATTGCAGGAAGGATCTCCAGTGTCAGCACCACCACTAATACACCTTTTAAAATAAAAGGGAAGTGCTGAGCATCCCTGACAACATGCACTTTCTAATGGTCCTCTGAAGGGTTGCTTTTTCCTCTCTCTGCTGGTCTGTAACCTGGCCACAAAGGGCTGGCAATGGCATGCATATCCCCAGGCCACTGGGGAAGCCTTCAAGGACTGCACCTGTCAACAGGATTATAAGGAGATTTATGGACTGATAAAATACTGAACTAGAAGTCCTTTTAATGCCCTGCTTGGATGGAAAAATAGTTGCAGGTTAGCTGAAAGTAGAAGTTAGGTGTAGCTGAATGTATTTTCCTAAAATTCATTTCCTTCTGCACTGAAGATAGAGCATTTACTGCAATATTATTGTTGCCCCAGAAGGAACCCTAGATTAGACAGCATCTGAAGGAATAATTGGACAAAAGCTAAAAAAAAACTTATTATTTACCAAAAGGCCTCCAACCCAAACCACAACAGAGACAAAGCCACTACATTTCACAAGACCAGTCTGAAAGGAAATTCTTGTGCGTCATTTAAAAGGCCATTTATTTTTACAATATAGGACCCTCTAATGAAATAAATGTTTCACCTTCATAATTCTCATATAATTTTTGGCATATTAAAATATTGACTTCATGAAGACTTATTATCTTTCTTCATAATTATGAGAGAGAAAATCCAACAGCACAGTCCGACAAGATGACTAATTATAGGGTGTCTTTGTTTTTGCTGAAAAGACTCTGTTAAGAAAGTTAAAGAATAAGAACTTTAAATATTGACCTTGCCATCCGCTTCTAAATGTATTTTTTTTGGCAGGAATATTTTTAAATTCCTCTCAAATAACCTTTTGATAATATTTAAACTTTATTTTTACATACTCTTTGAAAACAAACCAGTTTGTTGAATCTTTTTGTTCTGCAAATTTAGCAATAATATGAGGACCTCTGCTTTAACAAAACCCATATTTTAACACTGAGACATCCAAAACTTCCTGCAAATTAGTTATCACATAGTACAACCTCAGAGAGCAGCAATTACAACACTAGCAAAGTTACCTTAAAGTTTAAAAGAACTTTTCCCAAAGTACTAGCTTGGTGTGCTCCAATCTTTTTCTCTCAAAGCTCTAGAAGAGTAGGGGGATGAGAGGGTGGGCTTGGAGAAGTACAAGAATCACAGACTGCAGTACAGGAACAATTTTTTTTTAATTTTACCTGAATTTTACTTGCAAGACCATGCTTTGGTAAAGGTTTAAACTTTTACAGTTAGAGTTCCAGGAGATTATAAAGAGAATTTAATTTAAGAGTGTTAAATGTACAAGTGGTGAGCAGACAAAATGGAATTCATTCTTATATCTAATTTTTAAATAACAATACATTTGTCATTTTTAGAAAGTGTTTTGAGTTGTTGAATGAAAGAGAGCATGGTTGTAGGAACTGATGTACCTTTTCCTCATTTTTTAAGACATGATGGAAGTTCAAGGGCAGTGTAAACTCAGGCAGGGCAGGATGTGCTCAATGTCAGCCTTCAAGATTGTAAATTTTGAAGTCAATTAAAAACAAAAAAGAAAGATAAAAATCATTTACATAAACATTTAGAAACATGGGGTTTTTGTGCTGATTTTTTAAAAATAAATAATCTGTTCTAGAGACACTTTTTGTTTAGTCAATAATAAATCAAAGAAACAGCAGCTAAAGCATTTCTGTATAGCCTGAAGTCATATGCAACAGTTACTCTGTACCTTCAGGAAAACCAGAAAGCCAAATGCCAGTGGATTTTTTTTCCTGTCTCCACGAGAAAACTGTATCCTCTATCAGTGAACAGGAACGCAGTTCTGACCATGACTGTAAAACGAATGCCACAGGAAGAGCCAGAGACCAAGATAAATAATTACAACCCTGTTACAGGCTTTACAAACAAAACCCAATAGGACAAAACTGTACAGAACTTTCAGCAGATGAGTGTTTTGGTTCCCGGCAGATGGACGTGATGTACCATAGAAAAATGTTGCCTTCTGTACCCTGCTGTGACCTGAATCCTGTGCTGATTTCCACTTCAGGAAAAACATCAGGTGCATAATGGTAAATCAGTTCAAAGCAAACTGCTGAGAAACAAAACCATTCCTCTGCACTAGAAACTTGTGATCACCAACACCAATGGTTATACGTGATTGACATGGGTGTTAACTAACCCCTTAATCACTGCTTTTCCAGGTGAAACCACTGCCAGATATTGCTTACTCAGACCAACTGGCATTGAAAACTACTCACAAGATTTTGCAAGGTGAAGATTTTAGCAGATAATCTTTCCTTTGAAAAGTTTTAAGTGTCTGCCAGATGTCTCCCAAACACCTTACTCTGTATTTCCCAAATCTGGTTTTTAAGCGTCAACTTCTTACAATCAATACCTACACAGCAAGCGCTACAGACCTGAGGATTTATTTGAAAACTTTCTTATCTGGACTATTCATTAACACTGTCCATCATTTCACATTAAAATGAGTACTTTGAAATAAAATCTGGAAGATGAATCCATACTTGCTTTCTCATAAATACCATGTCCTCCGTTCCAGACCTGTTGCTGACTTGCTGTGCCTATTGGTAAATCTTGCTTCTACAAATATTGAATTATTTGGTAATAGTATTCTCTAACATCTCTCTTCCAAGAAACAGACCATGTGCCATATCTAAAAAATATTTTTGATTGTAGGTGGTGGCTGGTACTTAAATCTGGAGAAAAATGGCTCTCAGAAATTATTTTGATTATTTTGTTTTGAAGAGCAGCCAGCAGTACATTCTCTGCAGTATAGATAAGTGGTAAGATAGGCAAGAGATTAATTAACATCTCTGTTTCACCCCCAAAAATACCCAAAATCAACAAGCAACTAGGTGTAGGTATGCAACTGAAGGAAGTCACGAGAACTACTGTAAAATATTCTAATTCTGCATAAAGGTAGCCAGCACAACAATCCAATGTGCTTCCAAGTATTCCCATTACCATTTGCTCATGGAGTTTTTTGGAAAATGGCTCCAGAAGATAGATGCCTGTCCAATAGCCAAAAATTTAAATGTGGTAACAGTTGTCTAAGGAGTTGTAGGCCAAGTCCACATAGAAAGCTGAAGTAGCTCAGACATTGAGCAATCTTGGAACCAAACAAGACGAAGATGTGTAAGATGTTGTTGTAACATGGCATCATACATAGAAGAGCTCCCTTATTTTCTACTTTGTCAAATCCCCAAATTACATCAGAACATTTTAGAATCAGAAGAGTTTTTTAAACTTAAGCACATGAATATTCAAGGAGAATAAAGGAGCCTCCAAGCATGACACACAAAACCTTCCCATGGCATGACTGCTGGTTATGACAGCTGTCCTTTTTTAGGCTATGTTGACCACTCCAGATGTTCATCTTCAACAGTGTGCCCCAAAGTCCCTATGGGAACATCTGTTATATTGGCTACAGATAGATGATAAACAGTATTGAGGTCCTGGACATAGACAGTAAAGTATAGAGTAGTACAGCTGTAGTGCAGAGATCATGGGATGTAGCAATAGATCCCTTCTCCTGGTGGAGGCTGGTGGTATTTGATAGTGGGTAGGAAAAACTGACACAGGCAATGCTGGGAGCCAGTTTCCAGCCTTGGGTAAAGATCCTACTGCAACAGTCTCAAAACAGGGCAGGCAAAGCACATCCCAAAGAGCCTCCGCTGACTCATAGGTGTTAGTGGTGTCAAACTTAACTGGGATCAAGGAACAGTTGCAGACATGCGGTGAATCATTCTTCCAGTTTTATTCTAGGCAAAAACTCCCCACTCCCCCAGCCATATTATTAAAGCATAAAACATTTTCAAAAACTGCTTCAAACCAACTTTAAGACAACAAAATATTTCCTCCCTTCAGCCTTTTCTTCCCAGTTACTTAGAGAAGTTTGTCTCTTTCTGTCATTCTGTTCGTTGTGTCTCTGTTTCCATCCATTACAGGGAAGGGCTTCACCTTCCGATTCCTATTGAGCAATGTAGCATATCCAAGCAAGGTATTAAAACTCTTCCCTCAGAGGTTTATTTATTTATTTTTTAAATTCCATTTTCATTGGTTAGGAGAACGGGATTATTTTAACTGAAATTGCAACAAAGGATTTATTGTCTCATTGTGTTGCCGCTATCCAAATTATTACTAGCATGTTATCTGCAGATGGGTTTATGTGCTAATATAAAAATATGGGTTTATAGTTTTATTATCTAGAATACGAGTTTTCAAAAGTCTGGAGATTTTACCAACAAAACTAAGAAAAATTATTTAGGCAGCTAAACACCTTTTGAGCTCAGCATGACTTTAGGAAAATAAATGCAATTGGAGACCTCAGAGACCTGGCTGACTCAGATTCTTTTTTGGCTTCCCAAATCTACAGTGGCAGATTACATGAATGATTGCTGGTTTAGCATCCCATTTGTAAAACAGACAATACTCTCTGCAAATATTTTTAAATTAATATTCCAAAATAAAAGAAAATAAAGATAAAATAAGCCTTTCCCAAAGAAACTGCATTGCAGCAAGTTCAAAAAGTTACATGAAATAGAAGTGTGCCAGATATGCATGGAAGACTGTGCATTTCTGATCATCACTTTTCGAGTTTTTGTTGGTGTGAAAGTCAGACTAATGGCTGTCAAATTTCAAGCTGATGAAACAATTTTCATCACGCCTTGGTGTTTGCAGAATAAAGTCAACAGAAATTGTCATGTAATGCTTGAAAATGTTCTCAAGTTCCAAGCATTGAGTGAGGGCAGTCAAGGGATTATTACTGTTAGCAGCAATGAAACTAGCATAAATGCCCAAGCAAAATTATTCACATCACCTCAAACTTCTTCTTACAGAACTCTGTGAAATAAGGTTTCTTTAAATTAACAGTTTTAACTCAGTGCTGACACTACAGTAAACAGTATTTTATGGTTTCACTGTTCTGAAAGAATTGAGGGAAAAAGAGGCCACCATGCTAAGGTCTAGGAGACAGAGTGCATGATGGAGCTGAAAGACAGACTTATCAGCCTCATTCTGTTAATCATCAGAGATAGAAAATTTCAACACTCAAATATAGAAGGTGCTATTCATTAAAGAAACTTGTTTAGAAAAAAAAATTGCTTGATTTTGTTAGTGCAAGTGAATGGGTTTTTCTTTAAATTGAATTTCTTTAAATTGAAAATTAAATACTGCCTTAAATAGACTTCTGAATTTCTTCCCACACAGGCTGACTGAACATCCAGGTGCTACCACCTCGATGGCTGATATTTGACCTCTTTCTCTTAATGGTTTCAAACTTGGTATTTCCTGTCTTTTGTACCATCTGGTTGCAATGAAAGCATTCCAGGGATTTGCACATCTCAGTCTAGAAATTTTATGTAAAATCCTGCTTATGCAGCTCTGTAAATCTGTGAGATCTTTAATATCTTGGCCACTTCAGCAGTACCTTCCCATGCAGGATGTAATTTGATGATTTTGCTGACACTAAAGCTAATACCGCTCAGGAAATCTCTTTTATCTTTGTTGTAGCAGCCTGCTCTGGTGCAATGGGTGAGGAAGACCACAAGGTTATGTAATTCTGTGATTATCCTCAATCCTTCTATGTTGCTGTATCTTTGTGCAACTTTTGTTGTTTTGTTGCTCCTTGTAAAACCTTGATGAGTAAGTATTCATAACGAATTTTCAACAAAGGCACAATTTCAGTCCTCAGAAAAACATCTCCCATGTAAAACCATCAAAATAGAATAAAAGAATAGTGGGTATGTGCAGCATCAGATATTTTTAACCTAAAGTTATTGATGTGGTATTTTTCACATCAACTCCCCATAGATTTTTTTCTCCCAAGTCATTATCAAAAGCTGTTTGATAGAAAGAACTTGCATTGTTACATCATTGTGCACATTTGCTCTTTTGGGACACTGTTTCACTACATGTCACATATAATTTTTCACATAAACATGGCCCAAAAGATGCATTTCTGGGACTTATGAAAATGTCCCCCTCTTGCTCCTTTCACAACAAGACAGAGCCCTGTCTAACAAACCCATTGGGAACAGTAGCTCATAAAGAGTTGCTGTGAACAGCTCTAGCTTTGATTACCTGGGTTAGTGGACACAAGATCTCGATCCTTGACCTTTTTTATGTGTAAACCCCAAAGTCTTGCAATTTTTTTGAGAAACCTGAATAGGATCTGAAAGGAACTCAAGCATACTGAACATACAAGTGGTGGTAATGCTTGATGGCAGCCTCTGAAGTTACTTAAGAAGCATATTTCTGTGCAGTTCAGTGCCATTTTTTTGCATATATTCCTTAATTTGCATGTATTCTGCAATATACACTGATCCAAACTAAACTTGTATCTCTTTTTCACTGCTTCTTTCTATCTTAAACTGAAATACAGCAAGCTAAGACTTGTGAGATTGATGCTGTCCTGGTGATGTTGCAATGGTGAGAAGAGAGAACTAAACTAGACAATAAAACTTTTTATTGCCAAGCATTAAACCATGCTTTCAGTCAATTGCTCTGAAGTGGCATCATAAAGCCCCATCTCCCCAGAGTACAACTGCCCAGAATTTCCAGGCAGCCATGAAAAAGCTGTGAAGCTTTCTTTGAAGTGGCATGAGCTCATTTTTTAAATAGCTTTGAGCTGTCACCCATATTTCCAACTGCTGTTTTACCGGGTCAGTGATTTCCACCTCAGTGGGTTGTCTAACTCATCTCTGCTGTCCCATGACTGGGTCAGCTCTAGCTGCATCATTCCTGATCAGCATTTAACCAGACTGCTCCTGGCAGTCTCCAAAATATTTTTCCTCTGGTCATTTACCTCATTCTTTGCTTCCCATGTTCATAGGAGTGTCCTAGATGATTTTCAACCCATAAACATTTTTCTTACCCTATGAGTATGAAAAATTATTGTTCTCATCACCTTATCAGCAGTTTTTCTTGGTTTGGAAACCTGTGATGCCCCTGATTAGCCATTCCTTCTTCAGGAAAAACACAACTAAATCCAATCTTTCTTACAAGACTTTATTTTCCAGGCTCATGCTCTTTGTCATTACTCTTCTCTGTACTATTTCCAAGTAATTATGCCCTTCTTAATGTGAAAGCCCCCTAGCTAGACACAGTTTCAGCTGTGGTTGTGCTGTTGCACAATGCTTGGGCTTTTCCATCCCTGTATCTTATTGGCCATCCTCTATGGAGCCCATTTTTTTTTTTCTTGTAGCTTTACGATTCTGTTGACTCATGTTCAGCTCGTATGCCATTTCCTATTGGTGTGATGCCTGTCTGCACTCCCCACACTTGTCCCCGTTGAAAAAATGTTTTGTTTCATTTTGTTTCCATTATGTGTTTCCAAATGGCAAGATTTCTTTGAGGTCTAACCTTGCACTTCTCCCCAGCTTGATGTCATTTGCACATTTAGTATAGTATTTTACTCTATTTTTGGGTCAGACTGGGAAATACTGCATCATATCAGACTCAGGTTAAATCCCTGTGAAACTCTACTCATTGCATGCCTTTGACTCCACAGATTAAGGAAGCTGTGCCCTGCCCCAGAATCCTCAGTTTGTCCTGACCATGCTTCTCTAGCTTATTTATGAATGTTATTTTTAAGATTTATGACACCTACTGCTTTTGCTTTGCCCACAAAATCTACAACTATGGGGAGTTAAATTTCAGAGAAAAGTAATTAATAGCTGTGGTGAACAGCAGACAGTTGGACCTTCTGTAGGACCATCCTCACTGGTATTTCCAAAAATGCACCCTGACAGTAAGTAGCATATCACCAATTTTCAGGCCAGCAGCTGCAGCCACCCTCAGGAGAAAGTCCACCAGACATGAAATAGGCTTGGCTGGACACTCACACAGAAATGTGAGGGAGGTTGTTGAGGCCCTTTTTAAATTGGACTAGGGCTGGCAGTATGAGAGACAAGGGTAAGTGCTCTGGCAGTCACATTTTTAACATCTGTGGATTTTATATGTGTGTATGAGAGAAACTGAAACCTCATTACATGTATTAGACACTGGTAGCAGGTCATGAAGTCCCAAACCCCAAATTCCAAGACTTGTTTACTCAATAGCAGATAAGTGTAACTCATCTACTTTTGAAAGGTTTTGCTGCTGGGATTTTTTGTAAAAAACAAAGAGCCTAGAAATATGACACTTCTCATCAAACATTTGGTTATAAATGATGCTTAATTAGGCAAAAAAATATTCCCAGGGCTTCACTAACCACAAGTCAAATTAAAAAAATGGAGCAGCTACATTCCTTGTTTTGGGGGAACACTTCATATTTGAAACTACAAGTGTTTCCTCACTCACTCACCTTAAATGAATCCATTATAATAATCTACAAAATAAAGGGAAATTAATTTGTTTTTCTCTGTATGAATAAGCAGATTTCTTAAATTCATAATTCCTACCAATCAAGAGAGCACTAGTATTTCTTGGACCACAAAGGTTAGGTCCTTGTATTACTACACTTCCCTTTCGCAAGCACAGGGTTGCTCCATCTTAAAAATAATCATATTGTTTTGCCTCCCACTGCTCCTATGAATAAGGTGTTGCAAGATCCCCTTACTCTTAACAGTTAGACCGTTCCTACTTTCCAGCTTGAATTTATTCATGCCTATTTTATAATTTTCTGCTGTTACTTTATCAAGGAGCACAAGCTCAGTTGTGGTATCCATATTACTTGCATCGGATGGTGCATGCCTCTCTTCCCCTGTTTCAGCCTTACCAGGAAGGGATATTCAGTGAAGAAAACCAGTGGGGAAAGCCACAAGGATTTTGCTGGAATCTTGCAAGTACTGAATGTAACATTAACTGAGCAATGTCTGAGTCAGTGGAGCAAAGCATTCACCCTAGCATTGATTATCTTTCCCATCACTGTCAGCCATTTCATCTCTCTCACAGAAATTCATTCAGCTTGGTTAAAATTTCTGGGAAGAGAAGGTTTCCTCTGTTGCCTGTCCAAGTCCACAGCTCTTAGAGTGGAAAACAAGGACGAATCACTTCTAGCATATGTCTAATGGAACTTGTCTTTATTTCTGGCTCCTTGAAATCTTTTCTTCTCACACACAGGGTTCACATGTGCTATGCTACTATCATGATCGTGGTGTGTAAGCACTCCTCAGAGACATTCCAATCTTAAATATAATTCTTTAGGTTAACAGGGAGGCTCCACAGTTCTCTGCTAACCCCCCCTAAGATGCCCTTCCCCAGGGCATGGAGCAGTAACAATGATATGAGACATGGGGAAGGCATGACCCAAAAGTAGAGGAAGTCTTTGCATGTTTGTGTTCTAAAGCTGCCTAAGCATTCAGCTGTACAGCATTGCTCAGCCAGGCTCCTCAGGCCAAAATAATCTGGCAGGGTGATGTGGGGTGGGACCTCAGTGTAGCCTCCTGGGGTGCACAAGGAGGATACCAAAAAGATGGCATTGCCCGGGAGGCATTCAAGGCCCAAAAGGACACACACAGTCTTGTACAATGTGGTCTGAACTCAGTTCTGAGCCTTCTTTGAGCAGGGTCTTCATGAGATCCCTCCCTGCCTGAGAGACTCTGGGAGTCTCTGCACACAGAAGATGCAGATGGGTAATCTAATCATAATCAGCTCATGGCTAACATCCTTCATTCATACAAATTCCCAAGTGTCAGCCACTAACAAGCTCCTCAATTAAGAGCTGCAAATGAAGAAAGGTACATATTCCAACACTGCAAATACAGAAACAGTAATGCTCAAGATGAAATAGTCATGGTTACTTCAGAGTAGATACTGGGCATTGGAAAACTGAATCATGCTGAAGAGCTGTGTAAAGTTCGCCTCTGCTTTCAGTTACAGAGATTTCATTGCCTCACACTGAGATTTTGGCAAGCATATTTCCTGGATATCATCTATTGGAAAATGATTGATTCCTCTTTAACAGAGTATTGGATCATCTTTGGAATTTAAGTTTCCTTATGTTTGGCAAGCAATTTGAATTATTAAGAAATTAAAATATCAGAACACAAGTGTTGAGTAACAAACTCTATGACTACATTGTCCAAGTGACAGACCTGTGCAGTATCACCTGTTTAATGCTGGCTACTTTTAAGCCTAGAAAAGCATTTTATTTCCATGCATACGATTGTATTCTGTCAAATTGCCCAACAGAATGTTTCTAGATTCCAGAACTTCTCAAGAAAATTCTTTGCACCCATAATGTTGCAGGCAGGAGAATTACTAAAACCAGTATTGCCATTGCTGACCCCACTTGTTATATGGTCAGTTCAGAAGCGATAAATTCTTTAACTATTTTGATATGATGGCATTTAAAGTAAATTTATCCAGAATGATTTCTTCATTGTATTCAGTCTCGCAGTCAGAAAGCAAAACATAAGAGTGTGTGTAAATTGGCCCTTTCTTAAATACACAGCTAGTAAAAAGACAAAGCATGTTGCTGCAGCACAGTACATTTGCCACACTTCTGGAGATTGTTCTGGAACTCTCATGCTAATGTCTGTTCCAAGCAGAATGGAACAGAATGGAACCTGTTCTGTATTGGTTTCATACAATTCACTTGAGTAAATTCACAAGGCATAAATGTTTAATGCAACTAGACTATTTCTCCCAAACAAAACCTAAGTTAAAAAGTACAAAAGAACCAGAAAATGTAGTCCCTTTCCAAATTGAACATCATACCATTACATGTCTTGTCTGTCTCCAATAAAGGAATATTGCAGCACCTTTAAGACTTTTTCATTCATATGAATGCATAAAGATAGTGAATCCATTTCTGACTGCAATGGTACCGCAATTTGTTGCATAGGCTGTATTGAAATATTCAATACAAAGTTCATGTTTTGAGGGAAGTTTTCTTTATATTTCAATTCTCTTTCTGTTTTCATTTGATAGGTCTCAGTAGCTGCCCTTCCACTTTCAAATGCCATTAGCATCCCTCAATTCTAGCTCAGAAAACCGGTGGTTTCTGCTCAGTTGCTCCAAGTTGCCATGCTAGAGTGTCTCACTATGACACAAGATAATTTATGCATTCATTTAAGATATAAAAGAAGGAAAAGAGGAAGTTTTATTTCTGACCTTGCACTATATAGAATTCTAAAAGTGACAGTGGATTGGAGGGTGAGATTGCCACCTCTCCAACCACACTGGTCAAACTAACAGTCTATCAATTCTCTCCTCCCACAAAGAAGAATATAAAACAATCATTTGCATGAATAGTGCATGAGAACTTCAGTAGAAATATGTAAACATCAGAAGTATAGAAAGCTTTTAAAGGAACTTTAAACCTTTTCAAAGATCAGGGTGACACTGGAGCATCATGCATCACACAGGGGATAGGGAGCCTATTGTATGTGGGATCTGGGACCACATGGTTGAAGACATGGAAGGATTTTTTTGGGTTGAATTATTGGCCAAAAAGACCCAATATTTGCAGCCCTTTCCTGGGTATCCAGTCTACACATGGCTCCCTAAACACCTCAAGGCTGTAACTAGCTCAGACTCAGCCTTCACACATCATTGTTATGCTGATGGAGAAAGGATTGAGCATGAAAACCAAAGGCAGGGTACAACTGGTGGCATTGTGGGCCTTTTACAAGCCTTGCTGAAGCTTTTTGAGTATTCAATCTGGGAAAATGTCAATGCCAAAAAAGGTGTTATCCTGTGCAAAGCAATGGTTTTGTTGCAGTTTCCTTCACCAGCCTTTAGTCCTTAAACTCGCTTTGTTGAAATTCTGTTGCAAATCAGGTTTCTTCGACCATTACTCCATCAAAAACCTTCCCTATTTCTTTTACTAAGGCCAAACACTTTACTTCCTCATTCCCAATTTCATCAGCCATTGCTGAACTTTACCCCAGGCTTTTTCCTTAGTAAGTCCCAAGCCCCACTCCTGGGCCAGCACTTTGAGACCTCTCGGAATGTCCGAGTTGTTTCCCACAAGCAACATTCTGGCTTCATTGGATGCTGGAGTGGACACCTTTGTCTCACAGCAAGCTTCTGATGCCTCAGTCTCACAAGGCCACCATTGCAGAGAGAACATGGAGCTACTCAAGCACGAAGGGTAAATCCTGGGACAATTTATTTCTGCCATAACTGTGTGTTCAGCTCAATTGACTTCCCTGATGTATACATACCACGGTGGCTGAACAAACTTCTGGTGCCAATAGCAACATACCTTTCTGGAGATTAATTTAGGAAGACACCTATTGACCCTGGTTGTGACTTCTTTGGGTACACTGGTCAGTAGTAGCAAGCCAATGGTAATGGGCTCTTTGCCCAAGCACACTTGCCACATGGCCACTGCCATCACGTTCTGTCTTTTCACTACAGCTGGGTTCATATTTTGAAAGCTCTATTTTTATTCTTCAGGAATTTATTACACAATCAAATTAATCTCTGGTACCTCTTCTTTATCTATACAAGTCATGTCTACAAATTTTAGAAGTGTAATTGGAAATGGAGTGCATTTTCCCACTGGGGAAATTCCCACTAGGGTTTGCTTATATACCCAAAGTAGCTTCAGAGATTTTTAGAGAACTTTACATTTATGGTAGAAAATTCATCCAAAACTTGGCAGGACATGTATCTATCTAAATGAAATGTTTCAAGGGGGATTACAGTGTTGCTGTGTATTTATTGTTTTCATCTACAGAATGAAGAAAGGTTCACCCATAAATAATTTCCAGGCTATGTATTCTAGTAGAAATATCACAGTTTTTTCAAGTAAAACCAGATTCAATGTAAAAGTCATACCTTATCATTTATTCAGATAATCTGATTTATAGGCATTGCTGTACTTGCTGCTAGTCATTCTGACATTCTGATTGCACCTTCATACTTCCCTATGTGTTCCTAACAGTATCTCACTTTGTGCCAATAAAATCTTGTGTGTAGCACTTTTATTGGGCTTTCCCTCATTTTTTGGATAGAAGGTGATTATAGCTAGTCACTCAAAGCCACATCCTCTACTTGACAGAAATTTGTTTAAATAAATTAGCCATTAATTTTGACAGTACAACACGTTACCTTTTCTTTTTCTGTATCCACATATCTGTTCAATGGGAAATATACCAAATAGAAACAGAATTAGTACCATTTTGTCATCATCCTTTTATGTTGAGTTACAAATTTCAGAGGTGATACAGTGTCTTGAAAGATTTAAGTGGCTTGATCCTGTCTCAATATGAGATTTTATGTACAGTACTTCTTGCCAGACAATATACATATATATTATATATATGTAGTATAAAAGTATACAGAATACCAGACTGTAATCAATTTATGGAAATACTATTTTTTCCAATCTCTTTTTCCAAGAAGGTACAGTACCCCTCTGTACACAAAAAGAATTTCCACTGAGATGTATTCCCAGTAGTCTGGAACTCATTCTTGTCATGTGCTGCTGAAGAAAAAATGATCATGTATTTATTTTGTTTGGGAAGGCAGAGGCTACTAAGCACAGGGCCTGGGAGAGATGGGATGTTTTGGAATTTCTAGAAAAGGACAGTGGTTTGATTTGCATAGTTTTGCTGCTGACTGGTGGCACGAAATTCGGACAGCATCTGTTTTATTGCATCACCATTACTGGACATCACGTGATATGATAAGACTGACCCACCCTGGAATGACTAATCGAGTGGGATGCTTTAAAAGGTTTTTTTCTTTTTTACAACCCTCAATTACAGAAACCACATTTTCCAGGGTAAAAAACAGTAACTTTTAAGCATGTGTGAATGTGTATGTCTGTTGTGCTTTTTGCCTTTTGGATTTTTTTTCTGTTTCTAACAAAAAAGGCTCTCCTGCCCACTAAAGAATTTGGTCAGAGAGACGTTTTGTTTTTATACCTGTAGTGAATCAACATGAATCATCTAATTTTAGCCATCATCTTTATGGTTTGAAGTAGAAAGTAAGACTTACTCCCTAGGCAAGGCAAAAATTTATTTCCTGGCTCATGCAGCTTGTCGCTCCATTTGTTTGAGATACACAGGCACGTTACTTTTCCCGCTTTCAGCTATGCCTATTGGAACTGCAGCTACACCATCTCCCAAGAATATGCTTGGTGCGTCAGCTAACCTTTAAATATTAAAAATGGAGAGTGGCTTTGCAAACTTAAGCCAAAATGGAAAGGTGTAAGGAAACCGCAGTCTGGAACAAGAGAACTTGACGTTCCAAATGCTGAGGCCTCTCTACATCTTTTAGCACTGAGGCCATGGGTGGTTTCTAGAAATAATATTGTGTTTGTAGCTGTGCAGTGCTAGAAAATGGTTTTCAGGCGTACCTGTTTATAACAAAGCCCCAAGCAATAAGCAAGCCTCTTTTTTCTCTTTTCCTGCTGAAATCGGCATGCTTAACCCCTCAGTGAGGCCTCGGTCACGTCCCTGCAGGATGCATGTTCTACTGACCTTGCTAGGGCTTAACTTTAGCACGCAGCAGCAGATGGAGCATGGGATAGCCATCATTTATTTAAGATATTTGGAGCCATTTAGATCTCTTCAGTAGTTTTGTAAGAGTTTGAGGGTAAAAGTTGATGTTCATCACAGCTGAGGTCCTCTATGTAAATTTATCATAGGGCAGATTGAAAAGACATCCTACTAGACACCACAGGGCAATAATAACTATCCTCCCAGCCTGGTTGTTTAGGCTAAGTAGAGCAGGCAAACAGTTGCTGAGCCAGGTTTTGGACTGCTGAATTTGGAGATTACTGTCTAACAGGCAGCCTATGGAAAACCCCCAATTTTCAGAGAGAGTGAGAGGCCAGACATCAGATGTGGCAGGATCCATGATGTCTGACCATATCCATAAATAAGTTTGGGGCTTTACAGACCATTTTTATACGTGACGCATATGGTTGGGTTTTTTGGTTATTGTTTCTTTGTCTTCAATAAGGTTTGAATCTACTCAAAACTGGGGAATGGGAAGAGGGATTTCTTTGTTTACAGCATCTGTCCAAGGACATATCTCCACAGTAGTTATACACCTCTTCTAGGAGCTTCAACAATTTTCCTGCATGTTTTGGGAAAATAAGGGACTAGTGTGGTGATGAACTCTGTGTTAGCAACCTGATCAGTCTTTCTCTGCCTGAAGGTACTGGAATGACAAAATGGACCATTGAGGTCTAATATTTTACACAGAAAAAAAAAAGTGAATAAATGTCCTTCTTCCACCTCAATTTTATCTAAAATTCCTTCTAGCCATATTTTTTGAGAAGTGCTCTTGGACATGAAAACAGCACCCTCATAGACAGCTTTAGGGATGAAACATCCTTTCTGATTTCCTAACCTGGTTCATGCACATTTTCTTGACAGTTGTAGAGAGGAACAACATATTTTCTGCAGACCTTTTATGCTATCCAAGTTACTTTAAACAATTACAAAAGACCTCCCACTCCTCTGAAAGCCTCACCCTTTAAGCATCCCCACAGGGGAAGTCTGCATCTGGAGCTCTAGGGATGCCAAAACCAAGAAAACTCCTTCAGGCAAATCTGGGTAAATAAAAAGCTGGTGAAATGCTAGAGAACAGTTGGAAAAGCACAGCTAGGCCCTCCAGGGCTTATATGGCTGTCAGGTATATGCTCTAAAACAGTGGAGAGGGGTTGTGGTTTGCAGCTTGTAGTCAGCTGGTGGATTTGAGCTGCCTTTAGGGCCTCCACAGGCTGTCAAAAGAAAACAAATGGTGGCTGCTGTGGCTGCAGCCCAGGGAATCCCTTGAGCCACTGGTCACAGTCTTCACACCCCAAACTTCAAACTGAGAGTATCAAAACAACTTCCAACCAGAGAGCTGAAGGGAGACAGGTTCTATAAAAGCATCCTATTAGGTTATGGGAAGGATCCCAGCCTGCTGAAAAGGTAACAGTCTGTCCACAAAAACCACTGGTATTTTAGGGAATTTTCCTGCTCACTACAACAACTCCTTTGGATCCATAAAGACAGTAAAGACAGGGCTGAAAGGGAGGAGAGCAAGTGCAGGACAACCTTCACCACCTCCCACTCTGGCTGCACCATTTTCCCAAGGGACATCTGAAACAACAGACCTCGCATCAAGTTGGGGATCTCAAGAAAAGTTATAAATGTGTCCCAAGCCTTGCCTGATTTATTGCAGAGGACTGTTCTCTAGGCAAATGGCCAACGACTACCCCTAAAATAAGCTGCAGACAAAGCCCAGGATATGTAGCAAAATCTACAGTCTTCTTCTGTTTCTTCCCTAGAAACCATTATGTAGCTGAGAGTATAGCTGGAAAGTTATAAAGAATTCAAGAAGCAGTATATAACCCTTCTTCTTGCTGCCTAATCTTGCAAGATGGTCTGACTTCAGAAACTTTGGAGGATTAGTCAAGGTTTCAGGACTACACAAATACTGGGCCAGGCCTCAGCACTGCCTCGGTGGGCTGAGCCGGTGAGCTTCTGCTTCTGGGGCTGCCTCCAGAAGGTGCATCTCCTGCCCTCTCCTTCTCCTTCTGCTGAAGTATCCTGGGATACTGTTGCTCTTTAAGTCTCAGTAGGGTTTGAAGAAAGTGCCTCTGGCTGGCCTTTCAGGGACCATTTGGTCCCTATTAGCAGCTCTGACAGCAGAGTCTGCCCCATCTCCTCTTAGGGCAGGACAATAGGGATTGCATATTAAGGGCTGGTCACAGACTTATCAGCAGCAGCTTTTGGGCTTTTTATTCTTTAGGACAGCAAAGTGAATTTGAAAATAAAAAGGATTTTGAAAAATGAGTTATTGATGCGTTTGTAAAAATCTGACACACATTTGGAGATACTGGTGTTGTTTTTGTGCTGGCTTTTCAGTTTGTGCTTTACCACAAATTTCCTATGGCTGTAAAGGCAAATACAAGCATGTAATTAGCATGGTTTTCATCATCCAGTGGCATTAACTGGCTGGTTATGGTGGCTTTTGTACTCCAGTTCCTAGCCACATTCTAACATTCACTCATAAGTTTGGTCCCTGAGTCAGATCCATAGTTCATGTCTTATCGTGGTAATGTTTCCTTTAGCTCTTCTGTACCTTGCCAAACCTGTGTCTGCTTGCAGTTACTGTATACATACCCCCCACCAAAAAAAAAAAAAAAAAAAAAAAAAAAAACTAAAGCAAAACTTAGGGTAAGCACGGAGAAAAAGCATGAATACTGGTGAATGACTGATTTAGAAGAAATATTTGTTTTGATTAAGACTGTTATTAGGTGAGCTTTTAAGGTGCTGGGTAGAGTACAACAAAGCAACCGTTTTGCAGGGAAATTGCAGGAGATTAAGTGAAGAGATTGTTAAATATCCACATTCACTGACTGGAAGAGGGTCCAGCAGAAAAGGACCTGGTCAATGACTGAACATGAGCTATTTTCTTCCCAGCTGGTCAAGAAGGCCTGCGACATCCTGGCCTGTATAAAATAAACAGTGTGGCCAGCAGGACCAGGGCAGTGATTGTCTCCCTGTACTTGGGATTGGTGTGCCTCAAATCCTGTGTTCAGTTCTGGGTCCCTCACCACAGGAAAGACATTGAGGTGCTGGAACATGTCCAGAGAAAGGCAACAAGACTTGGGAATGGTCTAGAGTGTAAGTCTTATCAGGAGAAGAGGAGGCTCAGGAGAGACCTTATCACTCTACAACTGCCTGAAAGGAGGTTGTAGCCCAATGAGGATCAGCTTCTTCTCCCAGGCAACAAGTACAGGACAAAGAGACAGTCTGAAGCTGCATCAGGGTAAATTCAGGTTGGGCATCAGAAGGAATTCACAGAAAGTGTGGTCAAGCATTGGAACAAGCTACCTAGGGAGATGGTGGTCACTACCCTTGGAAGTGCTGAAGAAATTACTGGACATAGCACTTACTGCTTTGGTTTAGTTGGAGTAGTGGTGTTCAGTCAAAGGTTGGGCTCAATTATCTTGGAGATCTTTTCCAAGATTAATGATTCTATGATTTTTTTCCTAGCAGAAATGGTCTGGCCATGGAGATAGTAGTGGAGCTCCATAGCTGTGCCTCTTCTCTGGGAATAGATGATAGTGACACGCAAAGAGGAAAGCAAAACCTTCCTTGCCCTTCTGAACACTAACACATAAATCTGTTCTTTACTACATTCAAAGGAGATAGAGATTGGGTTATTTTTTCTATAATTCGTTTGATATAATTACCATTTTCATTTAAGGAGTAATGACTTGAGATTTTTTATGGGGATAATTAAGTTTTGATCAATGGACAATCTCATGGTAAGAAAACATTTTAAATCATTCACCAACCCATACACAAATGAAATATTAATTTTTATTTCTTAAATAATACTTAATAAATAATTATTAAATTAGTAATACTTATTAAATGAGCCAATAAAATCAGTGGAACATGATTTAAAATGTCCCTTGAAAAGACCTGAGCTCTGCCAGTTGTAGGTGTAAAACATGAAAGGCACTTCATATCAGGGCGAGAAAATTTAGCACAGTTGAACCATAATAAAAGCCTTTCTGTCTTTTCATTTGGAGTGTAATAGAAGCTCATAAGTGCATGAATCTTAACACAAAACTTTAACTGTGTGAGTCACAGACTTTTAAGAGTGCCAGACAGAGTGCCGAACCCTTTAAGTGTAAGGGAAGTTTTTCTGTGATCTAGATGGGGAAGGAAGGTTTAGCAACTGAAAGCAGAAAGTTACTCTCATCTTCATAAACAGCTCCAGCTTAGAAACTCTGTGGATTCAAATTATTTATAATATATTAATACAATACAGCTAAAGAGATGAGTTTTTGTCAATATATCATTATCTGCAAGAGATAGCTTTTCGACAGTGCCCTGACACATTAAGTGAGCTGAGTAATGCAAATGGCTCTGTCACACTGCCCACTTTCCTTCTTGAACTGAAATCTGCTTCTTGAGCAAGTCTGGAACCCAGAATTTTACAGACTAAAACATGAAGCACTGTCTGGCTTGATCAAAAGAAACATGAACCAGTAGCATAGCATAAAGGCCTTCACATATTCTGGGATAAGACACCAGCACCTTATCCTCCAGACTTTGACGTAGTACTACAGGATGATTCACACTAAACAGAACAAAAATGCCAGGTAATTTATGACTACTGGGTGAGTGATCTTTCCTCTTTCCTTCCATCCTTCCCTTTTTTTTCCATCCCAGGCCCTAGAGTCTGGCTGATTTAGGGACCTGTAGCATCAATTATATAATTTCCACTACTGCTGCAATACATTTAAAAGGTTTTCCAGACAACAGCATAAGCAAGCAACTACAGTTCAGTTTCTCAGGGTCATTATTTGCAGTGAATTCTAACTCAACACCAAGGTTACAGTTCGTTGTGTCCATAAACCTGTTTAAACAGACATTGGGAGCCTTGTTCCCCACCTGAATGTTTTTTAATTATTTGTTTTTTACATGTGAAGGTAATATTTCTGAGGTTCAGTGTGAGGAGTCTTGTAATATTAATAAAAAACAGAAATACAAAGGTTATGGCAAGTACCCAATGCACATGTGAATAACCCAGTTATTTTTAAACTCTGCTTTCTGCCCAAGCACTATACAACACTAGAAAGCTGTATAGTCTAACTTTGACTCAGGTCTGGCAGGTGGAACAGTTATTAAAAGAAAGGCTGCAGTGCCTGGAGGTTTCATTTCCTTGTACAAACATGAGGGTACATTGGAGCATGTGGTGTTGATGATACTGTGGGGACAAAGCACAAACTACTCAGGCCATTAAAAACCCACATCCCAGACTATGCCACATGGCAGCACAGAAGAAAACCCAAGCATTTCTTGCTAACACAAACCAATTAAATTATTTTTAGCTTTTACAAAAACAAAAAACAGAGCAAAAAAGCAGCTGCACTGGTCACTAAGACAATAAGCATTTCTAAGATTAGTCTTGAAATTCTCTAAATACATGCACCCCTCCCCCACCTCCCAAAAGGAAAATCATTGTAACCTATGGTTACGATGATTTTGCTCTTCTTTACTCCCAATACGATGACCTATGTGACCATTTCCTGTGACTTCATATTTAGCAGGATGAGATAAAGGATCTCTGATATGTTTCATTTTCTTGAGAAACAAGTTAATGTGTCTGTTAAACAAGTCTGCATATAGATATGCATACATATGTAAATATGAGCATGTATGTGTTTGCAGGTGTGTATCTAAGAGTCCTGTGTGTGGACATTAAGGCCAAAATGTAAGAATAGGGGACTAGGAAAACTTTCTTTCATAACCTATGAGTATGCTTAAAAGCAGCCCTGAGATTTTGAGGAGAATTTCAAAGCCGAGTGCAGGTTCATGCAGTGAAAATATCCACTAAATGTGCCATGATAATACTCATTAAAGAAAGACAACTTGTGAAAGACTATGGTTGGCTATCATGTGGCTCCTAGAAACAGCAGACAAAAAACCAGCTGGACTTCAGATAACATGGGTTACTGCTTTTGAAAATTTCCCCTAACATTATAAAAGGTGAAATTCCTGTTCCATTAACATGCAGTGACATGAGCTGTTACCTCTACAACCTGAAATTTAGCTTGGTGATGGCTGTTGTAAATTTTGAAAAAATAAAGACATAATTATATATTTTTAAACTCCTTGTATCCATCACCAGCGTGTAGTTATCAGAACTGCCAGCTTAAGCAGTCACCCTTTACCTTGCAGAGGTCTGACTGATGGCCTGGGGCAAGAGCAGCTCCTCTCTGAGAGTTCAAGGTGTCTGGCCACTGTCTCAGTCTGAGCCTGGATGGCTCACAGAGGAATCTTTAGAGACCTGATGCACATGGACCAGTGGGCAGTCCTATACAGACCTAATTCATGTCCCTAGTTACTGTATTTGGGGATATTTCACTTGAAAAGCATTGGGTTCCTAAAGATGGGGAAACTCGGGTATTTACTGCCCTGTGGGGAAAACCATAGGCAAATCCACTCTGCACAACATGCCCGAAATGAATGGCCACCCTAATTAGAGGCTAAAGGCATAGATTAGCAAAACATTGGGCAAAGAGGTTTTTTTAAGAAAGGAAAAGACTCCTTTCAGGAAACCTTAGATTTTTATGTGGGAAGGACTCTGTGTGGATCCCACATGCCACTGCACCCTCTTTAAGGAAATCACTGACTGACATAAACTGCTACAAGGTCCACCCCAACCACCATGACTAGAGGAAATCACTAGCAATAAGCAGAATAAGCAAGCCTGCAGACAGCTGCAAGGATGCTCAACAGAGAAAATGGGCTTTTATGGTGAAAAGCACAACCAGTGGGGAACCTTGGTGCAGTAAAGCTCAGTAACAGCAGGTCTCTATAGCCTGTGACAAACTTCTTTACCCACCACAGTACCCAAGAGATAAAAAATTAAAATTTTACAGCCATATGTCTTTCACAACAAGTTTTCACTGTGTGGGATGACATATGGTGCAGGATGCATTTTTCTGGAGAACAGTCACTGGGTAGATTAATTGTCACCAGGGAAGGTAAGCATGTGCAACAAAGCATTTTTGTTGGGATATTTATTGACATTTCTCTGGTGGCTTTGGAAAGGCTTGGGTTCTGCTTCTCATGCTCCTTTCTATGGTTTATGTTGTTTGCCATTAACACAGTCCTGTGTCTTCATGGCAAGGCCTAGCTCAGCAACATCTGCTCCTCCAGCTTTATTTGAGCAGCAAGGAAAAGGAATCACTGCCCTCCTCTGTGCCAGCTTCCCTCATTTCCCACTCCTAGCACAGCAGCACTGCCTGGCACAGTGCTTCAATGATCTCCTGTGCAGGCTGGATAAGACTTGCACACTCAGTTGATACGTCTCAGTAATATTTTCTCTCCATTTTCTGCACCAAGAACTTGATATGGGACATTCCTGTGATGATCATAAGGAAACTAAATCCATGTTCATCCATACATTGTGCTGTTTGGTCTTTCAACTTTTCACAGTTACAGGCTATGAATCATCTGAATTTGTCTGTTCTTTCAACTTCTTGCTTGTTAGTTCCTTTCCTAACAGTGGTAGTATTCTTCAAATCCAAATCTCTTCCTTGTTAAACCTGATTCTTTGCAGTAACAGTACTTATTTTCTCAAATTATAAGTGTTTTGTTATTATGAGAACACTTTGAATAAAAGTGCCTTCCAGAAGCAAAGAAAACATGGCAAGTTCAGTGCATGAAATAAACACAGTGTATCATGCCACTGATTACAAGACTATCCAAACAAGGCCCTGAACACCCTCTTAAAATATTTAGTTAGAAAAGCAGTTTTGTTAGACTATTGGCTTTGATGTCTAATTTCATGGAATCTGTCTGAGCAATCACTTCCTTGGTAAAGGCTGATCAAGGATGTCAAAGCCCAATAGCCAGTCCATAGAATGTACCTCATAAAGATATTTAATACAGATATTTTAAAAAGTAATTATAATTAATTAGCAACATTAATGCTTTCCTTTTTTAGGATTTTAATTTCACTTGAGTGAGTTTTCAAGTCTCCCTTAAGTTTCTATTAGATTATGGTCTAAAATCCTGGCCTGACAATTCATGTTGCTGACTCCAGGAAAAATAGAACTGCTTATTCTAATTAAAACAAATTATTCTCTAGTCTGGGTTAACAATTATTTTTGAAGACCAGCAATTGCACAGATTTTATCTGCCTTTTGCTTAAAATTTAGTGATGACTCTGCTGTCTGTCTTCCGACTTCATCCTTCAACCCTGCTCTCCCAGTAAGTAATTTCAGAAAATTTCCCAGCAATTATCTGGTGGATTTATGTCTAACTAAGGCAGCAGCTGCCTGGGCTGCTGCTATCTGTCAAACATAGCACTTATTTTAATGAGTGAATTGCACATGTATCATCTATGAACCCATTTAACATATTTCTTATTTCTGCATATAATTATATAAAAATTTCTGCTGTAAAAGGTTTAACAAAATATCAGGATAATTCTTACTGGTTTTGGAATATTAAAGAACCCTTTCATAGTATTCCATTGCTGGTGTAGATTTTTTGTGGAACAAAGATACTAACAATTCATTATATTCTATTTAACAAGAAAAATGTCTTCAAAATCCTCAGTTACATTTAAATTTAAAATTTTATGAAACTGAAAATTATTAATGCATTTTAAGCATGAGAATTTGTAATAAGCTTAGAGAAACTTTCTGTTGCCCACTGTGCTGTATTCACAGGCCATACCAACCATGTGCATACATAGTCTCTCTTTGTGACCAAAAGTCCTCTCAGAAATATTTTTTGGCCACAGCCAATATAAAGTTTCCAACCCCACTTTAACCACTGGAAAGCAAATAGATTTATTTTATGCCTAATCATTGTAACAAGATCCTATGTCCACATTGTGATATTTTGTTCTAGTTTCCTCCATAGCAAATGATTGGATGAAGCAAAGTTAATCTAAAAGGGTTAAAGCTTACAGATGAGGTGGCTGGTTAATTACACTTCATGGAAGTTACAAGCATATTGTCCAGATACATAATGCCAAAACCCTTATTCAAAAGCTCAGAGGTGAAACTCTGTTGCTCTCAGTCTAACATTTCCCATATTTATAGTCCCTGACTTTATCACATATTTACATAAATTGTTGCATTACATTTTTTGAATGAAAGGATTTGAGGTTCTGTAGCATATGCCTTTTAAAAAAAGACAAAGAGCAATTTTTGATATAAAATACTTTCATATACAAAACTGATTAAGTGCTTTTAGGCTAGGAGAAATCTCAAATGTGTTCCATCAAACTTCAGCACTTACCCCAAGGGTTTCTTGAGCAAAGAGAAAAACTCAGTTTCCTTGTCCAGACCACAAAGATGTAAGATATTCAAGAAAGCAAACAAATTGTGGAGACAGTGGACACCTTCAATACTTTTGGCTTGGAAGGGCATAGAAACTGACATCTGTAGAACTGGCTTAAAATCTTCAACTGTTGGGCAGGATTTTGTGATAAAAGTTAAATTCCACATCAGAATTCAGATCTCTCATATCTGCATTCTGCCAAAAATTATTTAGGCATATGAATGGAGTACAGGAGACCCTGGGGAAAAAAATACCTGGTTTGGTCAACTTTTATCAAATAGTCAGGTACCAGGAGAACTTCCTAAATACAGCCATGCCATGAAAATACTGACAAATCTGAATACAGGTGTTTCTAAAGTCTAGTCGGAAGTACCTGACGAGATAAGTAATTCAGATTCTTCAGCATTAGAGATGTTACAAGAAAAAGACTTGGAAGGATTTAATTCCTCAGTATTCATGATAGGCCAGCAAGTGTCTCTTCAATTAAATTAATCCTTCATCACAATTCTATCCAAGCTCAAATACATCAACAAATCCTACTAAATATGCTTGCTCAGTGCTCATGATGCAAAAATCAAAGCAAGTACTGCATTCGGTGTTACCCTAATCACTTAGAGTACATCTAATATGGAATATGCACTGCTCATGGGTTTGTGCTTTTTGGTCTGGTTGGTTCAGCTGTGTGTGCCAGTAGGTCTTCCAGGGTGGAAAAAAGCCCAAACACCTTGCTTTGTGAACATAAGTGCAATGATGGTATTAAACTTTGTTTCAGGATCCTTCAAGACTTAAGTTTGTGAACATGGAGATCATGTCATGGTGGAAGCCAAGCTGCAACAAATTTGAGCAGTCTAGTTGACTTCCCCAAACGTCACTTCTTTTTTTGTATGGGGGCCATGTCAATTGCCTCACTTGTCACACTCCATTTACTTCTAGAATAGAACACAACAATGCTGAAGGATGTAAGTGTCTATACATTGTTACTGGTGCTCTTCCAGTCATTTGATTTGTGTGCATCAAAACTGATCAGTATTTATCTTCCTACTACTTCACAGATTATATTACAAATTATATTTCCTTGTGGTTCTCCATGCATATTTCTCTCTGAGGCCCAACTGAATAAATCAGACAATAAAGTGGTGGCAAAGATGCAGGCCAAGAGAACCTCAGAACTAAATAGTTTGGTGCAGTGAGAGGGGTAAGCAATGTAGGGAACAAAAGGCTCTTTCAAATTATTATCAAAACAAATTCTGCTGTTGCAACAGGGATTTTGTTACCTCTGCACCTCTCTAATAATTACTACTGACAACATTGGTGCCCACCAAACCCTCATGTGACTGCAATACCCGCTGCCTTCTCAGCCTGCTGCTGACCATGCAGACATGGTCACTATCCTATTGTTACACAGTACTCCACAACCACCTGGTCACCAACTTATTCATCTGCAGATCCATATTCTTTGTTTGTCCCCCTCTCATCCAGACTTAGACTGAAGCACAACTCCAGTTTTGACAACAGACCAAGTTGAGAATTGTCAGTGCTAGAGCTTTGCAGATAATATTTTTTTCTTGCCTTCCATTGTAGACATTTCTCTTTTAGCAGTCACAGCCACAGCAAGAAGCATCTGTTTCAACCTCTTCAGCATCCACAGATATCTCCATGTCCCTAAATTCTAACAGCCACCCTGATGTGACAGAAGGACAAATAAATGATGGTTCGGAATGCATTAGGAAATTCCACTAGCAAGTTCCAGACTGGCACAATAAGATGAAAGGCCTTATTTGATTGGTACATTCTTCAGTAAAGGCAGTTTTATCACCATCAGTTTCAACAATAAGCAGTTCTAACCAGCAGGAATTTATTAACAAAACTCTAAGCACTTCATTTCTTCAGAAAGACTTGTATCAGCAGTGTCTAGGTCTCATCTGTCCCATGGGGCTTCTCTCATAGAGAAAGACATCTACTTTTCCTAACAGCTCACACATGAGCAAATAAAGCTTTTCATTCCATTCCCTCCATGTCTGCTATTTATTCACCATGCAATGGGGTGGAGTGAGCTCAGCAATGCAAGGGCCATTTGCTGGGCCTGGGTGCTCCTCCTGGGGAAGAGATGCCACCCTCAGCTCTCAACTCTACCCTCTACTTTATGCTGTTGATGTGATAAGCATGACTGGCTAAAGATGACGGCTACTGACATTTATTTGGATAATAGTGTAATGATAACCATTTGCTTATCTGTGCTGATAGTCCAACAACCTGCAGTTTGGCTTAATCTTACTTTCCAATTTTATATTTTTTAAAGTTTTGTAGTGTGTGCTCAGGCTTGTGTGAGTATAACATAAATGGATCTGGAAGCACATCTGCCCTTTGGACCCAGCACTTACTCTTCCCAGAAAGTCTCTCTTATTATTTCTGTTCAAGAATACATGAAGTTGGCTGCATGCCTAGATCTGCATCTGGTGTCTAAAAAGAAAAATAACAATTTGCTTCAACACTATATTTGGAGATGCCAGAGGACAAGGAGAAGCTGAGGCTGAGCAAGTTTGTCATGGAACTGAGTGTCTACACACCATAGCTTGAAGATGATGGTCCTGGGCCTAAGAGCAGGAGCCAGGGAGTGCAGCACTTCCCTTGTGTACATATCCTTGTAAAAACAAATCTAGTTTGACTAGACAAACCTAGTAAACTATAATGTGTTAGTATTTTTTCAAGATCCCAGACATTATATTTTTTTTTGTCACTTTGCTTTTAGAAGTCCTCCAGACAGGTGGAGTAAAGTTCATTCTCCATGAACTAAGGAAGATTTGTGCCAACCTGCCACTTCTACTGTGGACATTTCTTGAGGGTATGGAGGTAGTCTCTTGACGCCTCACCTCTATTGCATTTCTACCCTGAAAAGAAGCTTAAGGAAACGTCTGGTGTCCCTGATCCCTTAGGTAATCAAGTCAGCATGAGGAAAACATGTACTTAACTAATCCACAGCCATACTTAACTAATCTCACTTACTGTAGTAAGAGTGTTTTGCATAGTGTCAGCATCTTGGCTAGCTAATAACTACCTGTAATAACTATCCTGTTCTTACCACAGGATGTGCAGCCTCCTAATTTTTGTGGGATAGATGATCAGTTTTTGCAGGATGGGTATTTCCGTGGATGGAATCCTGTTTTGCTCACATATGTCTCTGTGAAGAAAAACTCAGTCCTTTCCCAGGCTTGAGATCTGCATTGAAAAAGAAGACAATGTTAAGCCTTCTGTAACTATTAACCAAGTGAACGTTTCTTCCCTCAAATTATTATTTAGCCAGGATTATCCATGTGATTCTTCAGTTACTCTTAATCCTAGCATTATTTTGGATGCCTATTTAGGGAAATCAATGTTCCTGTGACTTTAAGCATAGCTTTATTGTAAAAATGCCTTTTCCAAATATTAACTATGTATTGTGGGCATGGTATACTGTGGATGTAGTTCTCTAAATTTGCTTTAAAATAACCCAGAGAAAGAACAGATGGAAAATATTTTTAAAGTCTTCATAACAAATCCCAAGCAATTTCCAGAAACTATGTCTGTCTGTATAATAAGCAATTGCACTTACAATTCTTCCTTTTTGAAAGATTTGATATTGTATGTATAGGACTTCTTAATCCTGTATTGCATTTCTACAGCTTTTGAAGTCTCGTTTAAACTTTGGAAAGTGAAGTTATTGGAAACTTGGCTATTCTTTTTTATTTGATTGCCAACCAAAATACTGGATATGTCTTGTCAGATGTAAATGATAGGATGGTATGTTGTGATGTGTGTATTTTAGCAACCAAATCCTTGTTTGTAGAGGTTTTATGTTGACATGGGAATCATGCACCACTTCATCAGTAATTTCACTCTCAAACCAATGTAATTATAATAAAACACAATAGAGTAGGACCAAGCCACAACTGAAACAGTAGATTTCTATCCTGTCCCATCACTTGTGAATGAGATGTGAAAAGTTCAGACTTACCGTAACTCTTTCCTACTGCCCAATACATAGGATTTCAAACAATAAAAACAAAAATTTTCAAGTTCTTACTGTTTTGTTTTGTTTGTTTTTTTTTCCCTCAGGCAGAAAAGCCTACAAAAAGCACTGCCATAATTCAATAGAACCTCATTTTATGTCTTGCCCATCTCTTTCACAACTTCCTTTCCTGATCATCTTTCTGTATGGTGCCTGTCTGATGAAACATGCTGAGCTGATCTCCTCTTTACTAAGGTACCTACTAAATAGAAAAAATTTCTGATAAATTTCCATTTAGCCATACTATCATTTTTTTTTCTCTACTGCTTCGTTGCTTTATTATTTGTACTTCTGGCAGCCTTGCCATCCTTAAACAGTACCTCAGCTGCATCTGTTAGCCTTGTGAATTTAGGGCACAGATAACAAGTTTACTGCACTGCTGTGATGCTTTCATTCTTATATCAGAATAATTGACACACCTGAGACAGTCTGGATCCCCTTCAAAAATCAGCAGCAGTGCCATGTCCATGCCAAGCAAGTTGTTCTCACTGATTTTCAGAATTAACTAACATAATTAAAAATACAAAGGAATTAGTTTATACTTCACCACCAGTTTAAGAAATAAAAATGTTTCTCTAATTAACCCTAAATGTATCATAAGTTAAATCTTCAAAATAAGAAGAGGAAAGGTTTGTGTTACATGTATAGCTTAGGTTGAAGAAACATTAAGTAAGCTTACTTTGGCCCTGATACACTCACGTTGTAATGTTTGTTACTGTTTGATTCATCTGAAATCTCTTTCTGAGGACAATTAGTAGTTTTAATCGGAGCAGAACTGCACCCATTCCCTGTATCATGCAAAAAAAAAAAAAAAAGGAAAAATTAAAAAAAAAAAGAGAGAGAAAAAATCATCTAGGCTTAGATCCCAAGGGCTGGGAAGAAAATAAACAAATCAGCTCTAGTTCTTCTACATAAAGAGTCAGGCAGATAATACTTTTAAAACAAACTTTGTCTGAGAATTTCTCCTTTGAAAGATGAGATCTCTTTGAAAACTGTAATGTGGTGCTCTGAACAGTCTACTGCTGCTGGCTGCAGATTTGAGCTCTTTACCACCTCCTGTTGGGAATACATCTATGGATATTTATGAAAGCATTTACCAGAAGAAGTATATGCACATTTCTGCAGCTCTGCATTCATAGACCCCTACATATTCTTGCTATAAAAAGCAGTAAGATACTTAAAGATTCTTAAAATTTAAGTACAGCTGAATGCAACTTCTTCATAAAAGGGAATAAAAGACAGTATCTAAGTATTACTTATTTACTATGCATATATGTATACATAGTATATGCATAAATATGCATATACTGTTGTCTATGCATAGCTGTTGTCTATTCATTAGTCTTTTTGCATTTGAACTGTCTTTCTGCCCCTGTTTCATGGTTTCTGTCCCAGAGCTGCATAAAGTGTGGCCTATTAACATTTCAGTCTTCATATGTAGCTTTCAAATTTATTATTTTATTTGGTATAAGAGAATGCTAAGTATTCTTCTCTTCAACTAATGCTTCACCTGTTAAATCATTGTTACAAGAAAAATCCACCCTTGAGAGTCCCTCTTCCAGCCCTCCTGAAATCTAGCTACCACCCTCAAACACAACTAGCTTTCTCTGCATCTTAAGCTGCTCAGCAGAGTGGTTTTTAAATCCTGTATCTTTGAAGAAGGTCCTGGATGTTTTCTGCCAACACAGTGATTAAAAAACAGGAGGAGAGGATGTTTTCCAAAGCTTGCCAGGACCTGAAATGAGCTGAGGATGGATAATCTTCTGCACCTTTTCACCAGCTAATACATCTGCAGGACACTTCAGCCTTGATAGTAATGCACCCAGGTGTCCACATCCCTTACGGCAATATCTGCTGCCACATGTGGTCACACCCCAGCTTTTGACAGAGCTGCTGCCTGGTGTGGGAAAGGTTTAAGTTGTCAAAGCCATTGTGCAGTGGCAGGTGCCAGCATGGAGCTGAATTACTACCCATTAATTGCCTGCCTCTTTCTTCCCCTCAAGGAAAATCACAGAAAGAGAAGAAGACAGTAATTCCCAGCAAGGAAGTAAATGTGAACACACTTGGGAAATGCATAATTGAAGCATGATCCCAATAAAAACAAGAGAAAAGAAGTCATTGAACCCAGGATGAAGAGATCTTTTCCATCAGTCCTTGCTCTGTGAGTGCTGTGGCCATCACATCTTCCCTGGTCTACAGGATATAACCCTGCCCAAGACAGGAGGGTTTCAAGAGAAATTTGATGAGGTGTTCTGTCACACTACAACATGAAATAAGTCACACAAGCAGGCTAGATCTAAAAGGAAAGAAAAAGAACCAAACAAAGTAAACTTTATTTTCTGACTCCTCTATACATAGAATAGCAAAAGTGACAGTGGATTGGAGGGTGAAATTGCCACCTATCCAACCACACTGGTCAAAACCAACAGTCTATCAATTCTCTCCACCTACAAAGAATAATGCAAAACAATTATTGTTTATATGAACAGTGTGAGAAAATTCAGTAGAAATATGTAAACATTAGAAGGCATAGAAAATTTTTGAAGAACTTTAAAACTCTCAAAAAAACAGGGTGACATCATTCCTGAGCAAAAGAAGCTGCTGTGAATGAATCCACAACCCCAGCAACAGCTCCAATCATTAATAAGGTACAAGTGCAAAATCAAAGCCTGTCCCACCAAAAGAGACGCAGTTTGTGGTCTCAACACCATGAGATGACAATTCAAGAGTTTCTCCTGTGTGCTGGAAAGGGTATCAGCTGTGTTTCCTGAATTAACTACCAGTAAAAACACACTTCAAAAAGCAAATCCAGCTCCCAAAATCAATGACCAAGGTTGCAGCCCACAGCTGCCTACACTGCTCTATGCTCTTTACCTAATGGATGGGATTTTCCACTAAAATGAGGACAGTTTTAGGTTTCCATAACAGACTGAAAAAAACAAGCATTTCCTTCCCTATTTCTGTAGTAGAGAGCAGAGTTCAATACAGCATAGAAGAGCAGCTTCTCTTCCTTTTTAGGTAGCTCTACCAAGCACATGACTTTGCAACTGAAATAATTAGCTTTAGCATAAGGATTCTCAAGCTGTCAATACTTTACGTTTACAGTCTCTTTAAAGTGAAAGTAGTCTCTTCTAGGAATTTCATTCATCAGGGTAAAGAATTCTTAGCTAAAAATCATTATCAAGATTTTCTAAAGCTATATAAAACTTCATTATGTAAAGCTAAGGTTAGATTTTTAAAGCTGATGATTTTATTACTTCTTTCATTTGCATTCTTTTATCTGTGTAGTGGCTATATAAGTAGTGTTCTCTCACTTGCATTACTATCAATATGTGCCAGTAAAAGATTATACAAAATACATAACTATGAGAATCACTGTGATTTTAAAATTGCAGAACCATTTATCACAAATAAAATACAGTGGAATGTAACCTTAACGTAAAAGAGAATAAAATGTGGTCTCTACTATTACATACAAAGCATCTTTCTCTAAAATGTATGTAAAGAAAGATTATGCTCTCAATTACTGTTTAGTTAATTTATTTATCCAAATTAATCTACATGGGTTCAAATTACTGTGAATTTCAATATGTTTTAACTAACAAGAATTCTTTAATATCTATAATGCATGTGAATTTGACCTATTCCATATAGCCCCCTTTTCTGAAAATTGCAGCCATGTGTCAAAATTTGTAACACAAATGATGAAAATGCCTCCTCTAACAAAAAATGGCTGCATAACACTAGAAGTTTCCCTTGCAGTGTGTCATTTGCTGGAAACACTCCTGGACAAAAAACTGGAAATAATATTTCCTGTTCTTTTTTTAAAGCCTCTACAAGAAGTTTTTGCTCAAATACAGCTGTTGTAGGTCTGACAATATTTAAAATTTTTTCATAGATTTCTGTTTCCTTCTCTTTATAGCTCAATGTGTCAGGATTGCTAGAGTGAACTCTAAGAACAAGAATGGCACAGTGTTTCATCTGAAATGACAACCAAATAAACACTGACAAGATATTTCACATATCTGAAGGCCTTTTGTCTGCACGTGCTGTTCTTACACGTTGTCATCTCACCTCCAGCATCCAGCTTCTGCATAAATGCATTTCTGACTTTCATCCTTTCCAGGATACCTTTTGCTTGATTTATATGTGCTTACAAAGCACATAGCCTGTTTTTGGCTGGGATAGAGTTCATTTTCAACTTAGCCACTGGTACAATGCTGCGTGTGTCCGCGTACAGCACGGATGGATGTTCGCGGGCAGCGCGGCACCGCCGATGGCCGAAATCCATCTCTGCTGTTTGGGCAGGGGCAGGACGTGCAGCACGCCGGGCTGCCCAGGAGAGGGGGCTGGCTGCCCGACCCGCCAGCCTCCCGAGCCTTTCCCGGGAGAGGCGGAGCGCCTGCGAGCCCCCCGCCAGCGGCTCCCAGGGGCAGGGGCGTTGTGTGCTGGGGAATATCCCTTTGGCCAGCTGCGGGCAGCTCTCCCGGCCGTGCTCCCTCCCAGCTCCTCGTGCACCTGTTCGTGGCAGAACTGGAAAGTCCTTGGCTCAGCGTAAGCTCAGCTCAGCAACACCTAAAGCATCGGCGTTGCCATCAACATGGCCCTCGCGCTGAATCCAAACGCAGCGCTGTACCAGTTACTACGAAAATTAACTCTATCCCAGCCAAAAGCAGTTTATGTGCTTTATATCCCACTCAAGCCAGAAGAGGCTTTACAAAGGGCTAATCTGAAGAAATAGGTGCTGCGCCAGGTCCTGCATGGCAGCTCCAAAAGGAGCATCTCATTTTGGAGTGGCTCACATAACAAGATGCAGCTGACGCATTTGATATATCAGTGAAGTCCATGTATATTATTTTAGCAAACAAACATAAACTGCAGGGGAATTGCACAAGAAAATACCATTGTAGGAACAATAAAGGAGGTGGAAGGCTACATATCTTTCAGATAGGATTGTGTTTAAAGAACAGAACACACAACCTTCCAAAACTTTGATTACAGAAAATCAAAAGATTGATTCTGCAGTTTATTCTGATGTTTTGTTCATATTGTTTAGGCAGAAAATCATGTAGATGTTTTAAAATCTGATACCAATCTATGTGACCATGTGCTAAAAAATAAAGGAAGGACATGGTTTAGTAATTCAAATTTTCAGTTTCCTTGTCACTTGCATAATTCTCTTAATCTCATTTTTTGTTTGCATGATTTAGTATTTTTTTTTTTTTAATCTACTCATTCAGAATTCCCCACTCACATGTTTTTCAGAAAAAGATTTGTCATTCAGACAGGAGCAATGTATTTTATAGTAGTGGTGTTCCTATTAGGTCATCTTTAAAGCAAAACAGAGAGGAGGAGGAAGAGGAGAGAGGAAACAAGGGCTACTCACTCTAAAGCAATTAAAGGTGAAAAGACTGGACAGCAGATACTTCAGCATCACTTTAAATGGTTTTGAATGCCTATTGCCAACACACCTTTCAAAGTCATACTTTTGGTAGAAGCAACACATCAGAACTTCAACCTTTTTATACCTGACACTGCTTCACACTTTATTTCCTTCCTTCAGTATGTTTATGTTCAGAAAATGATTTTGGACATAACTGGAGACTGAGAACTTCACAGAACTTCACATATGTAATTTATCCATGCAAGAGCTGGTGTTTTTTAAATACTGCATCATTAACCACATAAATCTAAAATCTGAGAGGCATGGACTCGGTTCTGAGGTGATGATAGTTGTACTGATAATACATAACTGCAAATCTGTTTATTGAAGGTTACAATGATACTTTGTTGGTTTGATGTCTCAGGCTTTGCAGAATGAGTATTATAAATACTCCCTGGGTAAAGTCTAGTTTGGTGAAAATGTTGTCCTGCTTATAGTGCAGTTCTGTATAATAATCTAGTCATATTACTTCTTCTAGCAGAATAAAATATAACAATGCATAAAGAATAAAATGTAACAAGTCTCAAGTTAAGGGTGGTAGGGTTTGGGGGTTTTTTGGGGGGTTTTTTAGTTTGTTTTTTTTTTTTCTTTTCCTGCATTTTACTTCTTATTTTTCACTTTAACTTTTTAGTTTCAATAGATCTGGTCACATGAATGGCAAAAATAATGTCTCCTTTTAAGGCTTAATGAAACTGCCAGATGTTTATTTGGTCCTACAAGCATATAAACATATTCCTAAGATTAACATTAGTAGGTATATTTCTACACTGAAGAAATTTGTTCAGATGGAAACCAGGGACAGTTAAACATAAAAACAGAAAAGAAAATAAAGCATATATAGTCATTTATACACAAAAATATAGCTAAAAATGCTGCAATTATTGGTGTATATAAGGATTGCAAATAGAGTTTTTTCAGGAAAGACATATAGTTTTAGCTACAGGTTTATCATCAGTTTCTAGCAAAAATAAACTGTAAAAAATGTAATTAAATGTTTGAAATTGTTTATTTTTTATTCTCATTAAACTCACAATCTGCAACTGTGAATGAAAGCACTTTTCCTGGGACATAGGAACTTGCTATGAAACAAAAAAGAAGCATAATTTTTAAAAGTACTTTTTTCATATGTCAAACAGGTCATCTGTAAATGGAACAGAGAGGAATTGATGAGGGGAAATTAATCAATAATAATAATAACATTCATTAGAAAGATAAGGCAGTAGAAGTGGAAAAGAGAAGGAGTTTGCAGAGAGAGAACTGTGAGTGTGTATGGCTAAAAAGTAAGAAAGTGGCTCATAAATGGCCCAGAAGCATTCTGTGTGCTCAAAGCACTTTCCAAAAGCCAACAAAAAGTCAAAATGGTCTTTTGTTTAAAAGTAAAGTACAAGCATTTCTTTCTTCTTCCCAAGTGAATAAGCTCTTATCTTTAAGATAGAATTTGTCATGTGTTGATGACAGGCAAACACTCAGAGAAGAACATTTCTGTCACTGAGCTGACTAGTGAACTGCTGTGGGTTGCAGTCTAATAAAGTTCCCATTAACATCAGAGACAGCAGGATTTTTGGACTGTTTCTTTTCCAGGGAAGGAGAAGTTCTCTTTAGAGCATAGGATCATTAAACAATGATTCATGTGCTTGTTAGAAATTTGGAGACTTTTATAATTTGATAAAACACACGTAGGAGGGAGTTAGCTAATTTCATGGAACAAAAATAATGCCTTCAAAAGCAGCAAGTCATCCTGTTAATATGGTTACTATGGTTGTTATGAAATATGCTGAACAGATCTCTTCTGCTGCTGCAGTGAAAATTAAACAGCAGTTACTGCACTAACACCATCACATTATCTGGAGAAAAAAAAAAAGCCAACTCAAAAAAATCTGTTTTATTTCTATACCTGACAAAGATTTGGAGCTTGGCTGCTGATTTTACTTGGACATTTTCTTGCCACAGAGCTTAAATTTCCTGCACCGTGGGTTCATTCACTTAAACTGAACCATGTAATGGAAGAAAGAATTAACAATAGCTTTATCACTGGAGTGGGGTAGCTAAGTTATGTGACAATTCTAATTGTATATTTGCCTTGTAATTTATTAGTCAAGTGATTTTTTTTTTCTTCCTGTCCTATTGTTGAAATACTTAGTCACATCCTATCCATATTATCTATTTGGGAAGCAATCTGATCACCTGTAGTGCAACCTACTTCACTCTTCTTGAAGGAGAGATAGACATTAAGAGCTGATGAACTAGAGAAGCTGAGGTACTAGCTCACCTAGACAGGCATGTCTTTGGCTGTGGGTTTGCAGCTTGAGGTTTGAGAACCACTTATGCACAGGAATATGAACCTCCATCATATCCTGACATGTATTTAAGCAGCTCCTTTGATTTCAAAGGGGATCTGGGGGTGTAATGACTTTGCACATTTTAGTGTCTATCTTTAGGCATTACGTGTAACTACTGCAATGTGTGTGTATATTCTGTTGCAGGAACCAACACACTCATTTCCACTGTTTACCACAGCATGAAAGGACAGGAAGAAATACTTGAGACACTTGTATCAGAAAGTGGCTCACCTTACATCCAGCTACTTGATGCAATGAGTCATGCTAGAGACAACTGTTGCTGTGCCCACACTTCACCTTAGAGCAGCAGCTGCTGTGAGAACAATTAGCTGATATCCTAAAGCCAGCATGAACACCAGAGACCTGTGACCTGCCTTAGGTGAGACCTGTGTCTCTGCCTTTAGACCTGACTGCCCGGGTAAGGGATCACACTGAAACAACCACCTGCATTTCAGCTCTAGCACAATTTAGGAAGCTCTTATCACAACCCATCTGCTGGAAAAGCCAAGTGACAAGCCTTTCTCCTTCCCAAACTCTCCTCCAGAGGTATTGCAGACTGACATATCCCCTTTCCAAAGAAAACCATTAATAAACTCTCAGGCACATTTGCCTCCATTTGACATCTATCTTGCCCTACTCCTGCCACAGTAAGAGGCTGAGGAGTCTTTATAAAGTAATTTAGATCATGTGGCTTTGTAAGATTTTACTTATCTGTCAATAGCATTTTTGAATAAGAAATTACATTTCCTTCAGCCTCAAAGAAGTACCCATCTTCAAAATAAACCCTGATGGTTTTTCTCCAGAAAAAAAAAAAAAAAAAGAATATAAATCTGAGAATAAGCATATTCAGAACAACACTGAAATATTAACCTGTACTGTTTTCTAGCTACTTATTCTGCCAAAGAACCTGTGATTGACACACATTTTTACACAGGCAGAAGAACTAAAGTCTTAAAAATACTAACTTAAATATAAGAAGAGGAAAACCAAATGAAGAAGGCTTTAGGATGTAAATTATGAGTACTGTTACTGTGTTTCTCTTTCCATTTTTCTTGCTCCGGAAGATTACAGGCAGTCTCTCCTTAACGCCCTGTAATAGGCACACGTGTACACAGTCCAAGGTAACAATTTAAGTGGAATGTTGTCCGAAACCTAGGCACAACCTGCTCCACTCCTTTAGAAGTTGGAGCAGGCATTCCATTACCTGCACATGAAACTCATTTGCACACATTCAAACTTCAGCACCAGGACAGACAGACATGTCTCTGTTAGGAAAAGAGTTGTGTGGGTTTTGGCTGGGATAGAGTTAATTTTTTTATTAGTAGCTGTGGTTTGGATTCAGTATGAGAATAATGTTGATAACAGACTGATGTTTTGGTTGTTGCCAAGCAGTGCTGACCCTGAGTTAAGGACTTCTCATTATCTCAGGTGCACAAGAAGCGAAGGGGGCAGCATGGCCAGGACAGATGACCTGGACTGGCCAAAGGGATATTCCATACTATAGAACATCTTGGTCCATATTTAAACTCAGAGGAGTTGGCCGGGAGCTGCCAATTGCTGCTTGTTGATGGGCTGGCATTGGTCAGCAGGTGGTGAGCAATTGACTTGAGCATCAGTTTTTTTCCCTAGTTTTTTATTTATCCTTTTCCTTTTTCCTGTTGTTAAACTGTCCTTGTCTCAGCCCATGGGGTTTACATTTTTCCAGTTCTCCTCTCTATCCCATTGGTTTGGAGGGTCTAGTGAAGAAGCAGCTGCATGGTACATAGTTGCCAACTGGACCTAAACCATGACAGCACTATTGAAGAAACTGCAGAGTCCTTCCTTACATGACCTAGCCTTGTCTGTCCTTCCCTGTGTTCAGATGCACTGACAGTTAGGGAAATACCTCTACACAGTCTGGAAAAGATTGTCCATTAGTCCATGCTCATCTCATTTTTTTCAAGTCTGCACTGCTACATGTCCTCTCTTTGGACTGCATTACCTGTGCAAATTTCTTCAGAAGGACTTTCAAAGCCAACTTCTACATAATTTAATCTGTCTGAAGTCATGTCCTGAGTGTTTATCCTGAGTGGTTATGGAATGTAAATCCCCAAATCTCTCCATTCCCTATCCAAAAGCAGAAGAAGATTATCAGCTCCCAAAATTAAGTTGTTGTTTAGCTCACTAGTATGATCTGAAATTAGGGCACCTAGCAATAATACACTGTTATATACAATATAAATTTTGACTCCCAAAGTTCTTAGTACATTAGAAAACATAGCCTTAGCATATAGTGCTAAACACTTTAATTACTGACTGGGTTTAGTACAGCTTAATAAAACCTTCTCAGCAAACCCTACTTGAATTTCCTTGATTAATGCAAGATGTGATGCCATTGCAGTAGGGACTGAAACCGTTCTTTACCCATCAGGATCCCCTCCATACACCCTGTAGAACAGCAAAAGCAGAACACTTTTTCCTCTCCAGTGAGATTCTGTAAGATAATATTTTGAGAAAGCTAGCAGAGTAGAGGAGATCGGCCATCCACAAGGAGGCAGAGACACAAACATTAATCTGACAGGTCTTAAAATATTAATTCTTTATCTGAAGACAGATATTTCTAATCTCTGCTAGATTTTACCCAGGATCCCTTTTTCCCCTCCCTTCCATAGTTTCATCATGCTTTTCCCTTAAAGCTGATGGTTCCTTTTCCAGAGTGGGCAGTCTCTAAATTGTGGCATATGAACTGTAACAACACTATTACAACATGGACTACAAAACTGGCTGAAACCCCCACCGAAACCACCCTAAGGGGATGTAAAAATGATCACACAGCAATCACTCGGTAAAAAAACAATGGAAGGTGACAATACCACAGCCCCGATACAGCTGCTGCTCCAGACTGTCACATGATGGATGGGGAGATTACATTGTAAGGGTGTATTTTGCCCAGGGATTTCTTTTTCCATGGCCCCTCTTTTCAGGCACTTGTCTGGAGCTACCAGGCATCATGACTGATTGGTGTCAATAAACCTATCTAATGGAGATGAGAACCCGATGTGAAAAAATTCTATTACACCTAGGTTTTAAGAAAATTAGGTTTGGGGATTTTTTTGTTCTTCTTCTAATCCGGTGTCTATTGTAGCATAACTCCAAAATGGAAGCACTACAATCTAATTGCCTTTTCTTGCAGTCAGATCTCTCTTTTCCCACTAACCAGCAGTCTGTCTGGTTCTGTGAGCATGTATGGCTATCAGATCTGATAGCCACATTTTATTGAGATCTGAGCCTCAGCTAGTTATAACTATCAAATATATACTATTTTTAAATGGGATTATAACAAATCATTCAGTCAGGACATGCAGGAATACTGAGGGTTTTGCTTTCCTCATGATGTTAGTGGTTACACACAACCTGCACAGGCTTTAGTTATCTGAAATCTATCCTCTATTTATTGGCTATATTTCTAAGACATAAAACTCATCTTTTCATATAATTTCAAGTAGACGAGGCCTGAATAACAGTGGCTGTTCACGTGTTATCACAAATTATGCTCCTAATCTGTTCAAGCTAGATTTCAACCATATTTTATTCCAAGCTATGTTTATTTCAAAATATGCTGTGGCAGAAGATTGCTGCCTTTGGTTTGCAATGTATTAAACATCTTGTATCCAACCTATTTGGTGACAGGTAGTTCAAACACAGACTGCTAACTGAGATCCAAATCTTTCTCTTTGGACGTGCATGAAAAACAACAGTAATAAGTAAAAACAGTTACCTTGCTGAAATCCTGAGGTGATCTTTAGTACAATAACTGCAAAAAGCACAACAAAACAAACCAAACATAGATAATCAAAATAAACAAACATAAGTAAAAAACATACAATTGCATAAAGTAATTGAATTTACAAAGTTAGATTAAGAAAAAATTATTAGACAAAAAAAAAAAAAGGCTCTTGCATCTTGCAAGGTGTTCCCCACACCCACAGAAATTTCTCTTCCTTCCCATTAATGAGAGGTAATACTGAAGAGGATATTTTATCGTGAGTTCTGTGTTCCTGGAACAAAGATTAAGCAATTCACCTCAGCTACCATTTATCATAATGTCTTTTTAAATAATAAATTCTTAGATTACTTGTTTCCAGCAGTGTTCTAATTCCAGGTTGAACACCCCAGCATCACCTTGCTGCAGCTACTCTGCATGGATATGCCTGAAGATGCTGGGCTCTGGTGGAGTGAGCAAGGCCGGGTGGAGCAAGTGACCTTTATTTTGTTATTTCCTAGGCCTATATTTTCATCTCTCTTCTTCTGTTTCCCTGCTACACCTGTTTATTGTTAAAAGAGGTGGATCTAGCCTGCAGCACTGAACTACAGACAAACCTTACAACATATGTAAGCATTTGACAAGCTCTAGGCTTCAATAACGTTGGAGACCATGCTTCCCAAAGGAATGGATGGTTTGTTACAGTGGCTGGTTGATCTTCTATTGTATTTTCACAATGACAGCAATTATGCCTAGATCCCTTCTCTGTGGTGACCAGCGGCAAGACCCAAGGGAATGACCTGAAGCTGTCAGGTCCAGACAACATAAGCCTGAGAAGGTTTAGGCTGGATATTAAAAAAAAAAAGGGTTCTTTACCCAGAGTGTGGGATTTGGGCACTGGAACAGGCTCTCCAAGGAAGTGGAGCACCAAGCCTGATAGGGTTCAAGAAGCATTTGGACAATGCTCTTGGGCACACTGTGGGACTCTTGGGGTGCCCTGCGCAGGGAGTTGGCGTTGAGACTCGATGATCCTTGAGGATCGCTTCCAACTCTGCAATTCTGTGATTTTTCTGGTGCTAATCCCTGCAAAGATAAGGACTGTGCTATGACAAGGCACGAGTGGAATCCGGGCGAACGACAGCTAACCAGTCCCTTCGCTCGTTCCGACGGCTCCACTACAGCTTGGGGGTGTTGGGGCTCAAAGATAAGAGCTTTATCTGTGGGCCTCCGCCGGGGCTCTGCCCCGCTGCCGCCCGCTCCCGAGCCCTCGCACCGGGGCCGGGCCGGGCGGCGGCGCCGCGCTCCGTGAGGGAGCGGGAGCGGGAGCGGGAGCGGGAGCGGAGGCCGGGCCCGCCCCGCCCCTGCCGCCGGGCCCCGCCCCGCCCGTCCCGCGGCCTGCGGCGCTGCCCGGTGCGGCGGGGCCGTCTCTGCGGGGCCGGAGCGGCGCGCCGGGGTGAGCTCGCTTCTCCCTCGCCCGGAGCGAGGGCAACGCGGCGGGGAACAGGCCGGGAGGGATGCGGGGCGTGCTGCTGGCAGAGGGGCGGCGGGGCCGCCGGTGCGGCCCGCCTCGACTCGACTCGGCTCGGCTCTCCCTTCCTTCCTTTCCCTTCCCTCCCCTTTCCCCACTTCCTCCGGTGCCGGAGCCGCCGCTTTCTCCGGAGAGGGCGCGGGTTGGGCCCCTCGGCCGGCAGCCCGCTGCCCTGTGGGGCGAGGGGGCAGGGAGAGGAAGAGGAGGAGGAGGCGGGAGGAGGAAGGCGGTGACGCGCCGGGGGCGGGCTGGGCAGGGCGGGGGTCTTTCTGGGAAGGGGATCCCGCCCCGGGAGCGGGTCGTGCGGCGCTCGGGGGATGCTCTGCGGGCAGGGCCCCCTCTGCCACATGCCCGGGGTCTCTCCTGCTGGCGGACCCGGAGGAGGTTTGCTTTTCCTCTCTCCTTGCGATTCCAGCCCAGCAAATCCATCCTCACGGAGGTAGGGCGAGCTGTTTGTCCTGCTGGTAACGGTGTGAGCGAGCCGGGCCCTGCGACCCCCCGGCTTCAATCGCGGGAAGCTGAGGGTGAATTTTGGCGTCGGGCTGAATTTCGGCAGCTTCGGAGAGGCACCGCCTGCTTTCAGCATCCGAATTTAAAGTGGGCCATACATTGCTGAAGTGCAGCGTTTTTAGTCTGTGCTGAGGGTGACGCTGGTACGGCTGCAGAGGGAGCTGGTTAAACCCGCAGCGTTCCGTCTCCAGCAGCAGTCCAGGTTATTCATTGATGGAGCGCTAACACTCAGCAGGTCCCAATTCACTGTGGTCAGGTGTCAGTAGACACAGTGGTCGACTTTAACTTGGAAGAATATTCACCACAAATACTAAACTTGTTTAAAGAGGTTGTTTGTTTTAAAATTGTGTTAGTGTGCTTAAAGGCAGAAGACCATCTCTGTATTTTTGCACAGTGTTGTCAATACTTTTTACTGTACAAATGCATCATCTTAGTTTATATAATATCTACATATTATATATTGTGTTCAATATTAATTGCTGTGAAAACCGTCATTCTGTGCTAGAAATCATAGTGGTTTGGGGTATTGTTAGTGAATTCAACATTGTGAGAAGACTCATTTCTATTTGTAAGTCCGTAGTGGCACTGCTATTTTTAGTAGATGTTTTTCATCAGCTTTGCAGTTTTAAGTAGGCCAGCTGCAGAGTGATTTGGGTTTTGTTTGTTTGTTTGCTGATGGTGGTCAGGGCCAGTTACTTTGCATAAAATGCACTGGTGATCCTTATTGTGGCACAAATCCATAATTTTAAGTATTTCTTTTTATTCATGTGTTAGACACTTTCAGGATGAATGTTGCTTTCTATAGACTTGGTACGCTGAGAAAGATATATAGGACCTTCTAGCAGCACTGGAATTTTTGAAGTACTAAACTCAGTTCAGCTGGATTAGGCATTTGTTTCTGGATTAGGCGTTTGGGCTTGAGTGTAGTTGTCTTGATGCAATGTGGTCTAATTTTCATAAATTCTCAAGTGTTTAGCCATGATTTTTTTCAAAATGAGTTTAGCACCATTGTTCTAGGCCTTCATTCATGAGAAAGAATGTATTTAGGCTTTGCCATTTTAAATTTTGTCAGACCATCCTAGCTAAACATACAGTTATTAAAACATCTTTGTTAAAATGTTTTACAGGGCCGAACCTAGTTTCTAGTAAGCATGGATAATGGATTTCACTCAGTGAATTAAGTCAGCATGAACAGTGATTTTGCAGAAGGTATTGATGACATGATAATGGTAAATCACACTTAGGATCAAAATCACAGCAGGGACTGTGATTTCTTGTGCTTAGGCAGCAGCATCCAGCAACTCAGATGAGTCATTTTGAAGGATCACAGATTTGTTGCTTGTTAAACATTCTCTGATTTAACTGTATGTGCTAAACTTCTGTTCTTAATTTGGAATCATTAGCAACTGTGTTAAAAGACAGCTTGTACATTACCTCTCTGCCTTGATGTCTTAAATTCAACTAGGAGTAGAATTAAAAATGGAAAGTTGAAAAAGTAGTCTTAGAATTAAAAAGAACCAACTGAATATCTTCTAATGACATTATGCTCTTCGTATTAAGTTCAGCTACTCCGTTATCATCCTAAAATAGCATCACTTCAGACATCAGGAGTTAATTTCCATCTTGCACTGACAGAAAAATTAGATAAATTATATGGAGATGTGTTAAACTAAGTATTTTTTCCTTAACGTTCAGATATAGGTCTTTGATAGAACTTGTTGCTGCTTGGACTAGGTAATTGTTTCCTTACAATGTCCTTTAAAAAGAAAAGTAGAGCTAAAATGTAAAACCTGAAACTTCCTTTTGTTTTGAAGTACCTTCAAGAGCTGTACAAGAGGACTTATGAGTGAAAAAAATCTTACAAAAGTTTATCCCATTTTGAAATGCATGTCAGTTTCTTGAAATGCTGTTTTCTTTAAGAGCTCTGAAGAATTTTCAGGGGTTGTTTGCCTGGAATAAACTTTTGCACCATTTTGTGGAATAGTTCTTGAGGGAGTGACAGAATCCTGAGTGTTTCTCGCTAATACATAAAATGCCTGAGCTATTTCAGGAAGAGCCCCACAATTCTGTGCTAGCAAAAGAATAGCTTTTCTTGTCCAAGTAGTATCTGGCTAGCAGCCTTGGGGAATATTTTTGTTGTTGATTTGGGAAAAAAACAAACAAACATGTAGGAGTAGTCAGTGTTATAAAGCAGTATCGTGCTTGATGTTTGAGGCAATTGGTGAGGTGTTCGGCTCTTTAAAAAATTGTGTTTTGTACTTAGAGAAACACAAAATTGCAAAATAATTACAAGATAAAATTACAAAATAGATGTGCTTTTGATATCAAAATGGTTTCTTTGGCCCACAGTTAACTCTGAGAAACTGAATGGCTATTAAGCCCTTATTGCTTATTTAGTGTTTAATGGAGAATGTTTGCCATAAAATCTTCATTTCTGTGAACTGGTGTTGGATATGCTACAAAATCAGCTTCAGAGAGCACGTAACAGGTGTGAAAAAGAGTTAGCACCAGATTCATTGGAGGTTTTTAACTGTCTTTCCCTTAGTTTTGTATCAGTTCCTCTTTATTCCCACCTCTCCCTCCCTCTCTTGCAAAAAATAATTAGGTTGGTTTTTTTTTCTTTTCTTTATATTTTTTATTGCATGCAGATATTTCTTGTGACTAGAATGTGTATATATACATACAACATACAAAAATACTGTATACATGTGTTAACACAACTGTGGGGCACTGACTGTATTAAACCTTAAAATCCTGATGTAGTTTCAGGTCTTTCGCAAGATTAGTCCACAACATTTAAACCAAAAGAAAGCGTTATTTTTAAGAAAATTATAGTTTTGATTTGATAATTATTAATTAAGAGTTGGAACTGGGTGATCTTCAAGGTCTATTCCAATCCATAGCACTCTCTGATTCTGTGAAGTGAGTACTGTCAGTTGGAATGTATAGATTCTAAATGGGATGATGTATTGTCAGTTCTGTAACTGGGATTCTTTCTCTGTGTTCTAATATGCACAGGATTCAGTTTTGTAGTTTACAGTGCTGAAGTCTCTTCAGTGAAGCTGAGATCTGAGGCAGACCTTAGAACATGGTTATGTTGGTTGTGCCATGGTTATGGTCCATCCTTTTTGTTAGTTTTTAGTATTTTCTTAAAATAGGATATAGCTGCATAATAACTCAGTTGTTTAGAGCACTGTTCTAATAATGCCAGCATGCAGGTTTGAGCCTTGTATGGGCCATTCATTCTGGTTTGAGCTTATTTTAAAAGTAAACGTCTGGGATATGCTCTTAAGAAGGAGTCCAGAGGTGAAAAGGCTATGGAAATGAAAGGGAGGGAGCAAGGACAATGCTAATGCCAAATTTACAAGCTGTATACTCTGCCATTTTTCTCAGCTCTTGCAGTATAAAAAAGGAAGTGTTTGGAAAAGGACAATAGTGTTTTGCAGGACATGGCTCAGTAACAGGGATTCTTCCAGTGCAGGGAAAACTAGTCCAAGGTTGGAGCACTTTAATTTGACTTTCTGAATTTATGCGTTTCACTCTTGGGACGGAGAAAGGTGACCTGCTGTTTCCTCAGATACTCTACTAATCTAAAAAATGTATTTCTTTTTTTTTTCTTTGTCTTTTTCACCTTCTATCAATGGTCTGAGAAAAATCTTATTCTATACAATTGTGTGCAATTGCCCTGTTACTTTTGCTAGGTCACCATTGGAGCATAGGAACTTGGGGAAATATTTTTCTCAAGGAAAATGGTGGTTTGTTGTTTTGGTTTTGTTCTTACAGGGACAAGTTACCTATGGTAAGAGCTGTAATTTTTTCTTTATATTTTATATATTTTATATTCTTCAGGGTGAAGCAGAGCTACTCTAGTTCTGAACACTCAGATAAAGTCAAACTCTTTGTGAGGAGCTCTCTCCTGTATGCTGGTAAATCTTGCCTTGCTCCTCCAGTGGGAAATCTTCCCAGTCTTTAAATGTGTTACATATTTGTAACTTGTAATTCCTGCTGTGTTGCTTAATTGAGAAGCTAGAGTATTGCCAAAGCACTCTACAGTATCTTCTGCTTATGTTCAGGGAATTTTGTGGGGGTGCATCAGTTGAATTTTTCATTCTTTGATTAAAGTGTGTGGCCCAGGTTTTTTTTTTGGTTTTTTTTTTGTTGGTAGTGTTTTGTTGTTGGTTTGTTTTTGTTTTTTTTTTTTTTTTAAATATCCCTTCTTGTTCACTAAGGTACATTTGTTTTGAACAGAACAGTGATTCAAATGGTGTTTTTAAAGGCATTCAAACATTAAAATGTTTCTGAGGCATTGATGTGTTACAGCTAGAGAAAATGAGCGCAGCTTGGAAGGGATTTAAGTGCCCTTCAAGAGCAGGAGCAGTGACTATCAGGAGGTCACTAGTAATGTATCCGCTGCAAGCAGATTTCAGGAAAATTAATTCTTGCAGTTATATCAACTGAAGAGGAACAGCAGAGTGGGTTTCATTCATTTATAGTGGAAAATTGTAAAAAATGTGTCTGGATGGATAAGCTTTGGAGATAGTCTCCAGCTCTTTGGGATTGTTTTCCTCCCCCTGATTTATCGTCAGCATTACTTCATAGGTATTGGCTTTATCTGTGTTGTCTCTTAATCAGGGTGTGTGTTGATACTGTTGGAAAACACACTGAGAGTATTCTGCTAATACTCCTTCAGGTTAATACAGCTTCATACCAGAAGTTTATTTGACTTCTTTACAGCTAATTCTATATTCTGTCCAAGGTGTTGGCTAGGGCAATTTGTGTTTGTGCCTAGATAAAGAATGGGGTTGAGCTTCATGATGGGGACAGAGCAAACAATGGTTCGAGACCATTTTCCTTGAAATATGTTAAAATTATCTGAAATTGTGTTTAAGTATAACCTAAAAACTTGAATGTTAGTGTTACAATACCAATTACTGTATTTAGCTCTGTTCTTGTGAGAAATTTTGAATATATCTGTGCCGTGTAGTGTGCTCCTACAGAAGAGCAGGAAGTATAAGCAGCAGTGTCAGCCTTTTTATCAGAAAACAACTCCTTTAGTAAATAACTGGCATATTTTGTCTCCCTATGAGGAAAACTTTTAGCAAGGAAATGCTTTTTTTTTGTTTTGTTGGGTTTTTTGGTCTTTTTTTTTTTTGTTATGAGTGAAAATTGCTGTTCTTTTGGTGTTGGCATTTCAGTAGAAAACTGCCCTGTAGTTTTCACAGTACTTTAGAATCTTGGCCACTATAGTGGCCATGTCGTCCTATTTTACTCATTGGAAAGAAGAAACATTTTTAGATTACTTTTTTAACATTCACAGAAAAAGTGTTTATGGTGGGAATGTTTGGGCCATATTTAGTGTTGTCCAGACACATATAAGTGTTCTAGGTGTTCAGTATGTTTCAAGAGCAGTTTTGACACAATGTTACATTGTGTGACTAGTTACTTTATGCAAACCTGACTTCCCTGATATTTTAACGTAAATTAGCATTGGCTTTTTTGAAATTGCCTCCATGTGGCATGTTAAGTTTTGATTTTGCTGAGCTGCTGATAGCCTTTGAGTAATCCTTTTTTTCCCCCATTTTTAATCACATCTTTTATCTCTTCTCAGTTAAATTCTCCTGTGTATTTTTTTTCTTTTGAAAGAAAAACGTATTGTATATGGTGCTGTTGCTCATGTATGCTACAGTAATATAGTAAACAAAAATAATTTAAACCAAGGACAATAAACTGGAAGAATAGGGGTATAATAATGATAGAAAAGAGAAGTAGCATTCTGATGTTGCATCTCTAAGATATGTGTAAAATTGACACGTGCTTCTTCTGTCAACATGAATGAAAATAATGATGTTAATTGTAAATGTAGTTTGAAATCATGGGCAAGCTCTCACCATATATTGCTGAAGTCTTTATTAGTCTTTGAGGGCAGGGAAGGACTGCAGTCAGTCCTAAGCTTGGTCATTTTGATTCCTTTACTTTTCACTTATTATACTAGTTAAAACTATTAATAAGTGTAAAATCTATATTTCACTAGAAAGCTTAAGAATTTAATTCTCTGTTTGGAAGCTTGAGTTACGGCCATAACAATTAGGTATTTAAAGAAAAAAAAAAGCAAAATAAACCTTTAATTTAAATAGATACAAACTTTGGAGGCTTTCTTTCAAGGAAAAATAAGCCACTGTTGTCTATGACTTTGAATAGGTCATTATAGAAAACTTGCTTAGCTAAATATTTTAGTGGTATTTGAGTGAATATATGCAGTTATGAAGAAAACAAAAAAGCCCCATTAAAATCTTAAATATTTTGAAATCAAGGGAAGTGAGAAGAAGATATATCACAAATATTCTAATGTGGATTCTTATTTCAGAAGTTTTATTTTCCTCTTAAATATTTTGACACTTCAATAAGCTTGTAGATTCTGACATTTCATCTGCCTAGTAGACGGAAAATTTGGTGAATGTAGTTTTCCTGGATTTTATTAAGGCATTTGATACTGTACCTCCCAGCATCCTTCTGGACAAGTCTGACTGTGAAGTGAGCAGGTAGATGGTGTGCTGGAAGAATTGCTTAAGGGCAGGGCTCAAAGGGTTGTAGAGAGTGGGGCTACACCTGGCTGGAAACCAGTCACCAGTGGTGTTCCTCAGGGCTCAATCCCGAGGCCAGTTCTGTTCAAAGTTTTTATCAGTGATCTGGAGGCAGGAGTCAAATGCACTATTAGCACGTTTGCTGATGATGCTAAAGTGGGGGGTGCTGTTGGCACTCTCAAGGGACAAGAGGCCTTGCAGAGGGGTGTGGGTGGATTGGAGTGCTGAACAATCATCGGTAGCATGAAACTGAGCAAGAACAAATGCCAGACTCTGCACCTGGGATAGAGCATACCTTCCACAAGTACAAATTTCAAGAGGGCTGGGAAGCAGTGCCACAGAAATGAGTTTGGGGATGCTGGCTGACAGCCGGCTCAAAGTCAGCAGTAGCAAACCTTCAAATACACTCACAACCATCTGGTCAAAAGGAACGATCATCCCACTCTATTTAGCACTGCTGCAACTTCATTTTGAGTGTTCTGTGCATTTCTGGACCCCAAAATTTAAAAGGGATATGCAGGTCCTTAGATGTGTGCAAGAGGAGGGTACTGAAGCTGGTTGAAGGGCTGGAAGTAATGCCCTGTGAGAAGCAGCTGAAGACACAGGTTTCATCTCCTCTGGAAACAAGAAGGCTGAGGAGTGGCCACACCGCTTTTTGCAGCTTTCTGAGGTGGTGGAGAGGGAAGTTGTTGATACCTTCTCAGTAGTACCTAGTACTACAGCATGTGGGAATGGCTGAAAGCTGCATCCATCAGGGCAGGTTCAGACTTGATAGGAGGAAACATTTCTTTACCAAAAGTGTTGTCAAACCATGGAAAAGTTTTCTTTGAGAAGGGGTTGATGCCCCAAGCCTACCTGGGCATTGCCTCTAATGCCATACTTGAACTTTTGGTCAGCCCTGAAGTGGTCAGGCAGATGGTAAGGAGACTGTTTCCTGTCCCCTTCAACTGAATACTCTATTTTGTTCTGCACTCACGGTGAGTCAAATTACAATCAGACTGTTAGTTGCCTGAAATGCCAGGGATTTTTTTTTACCTTTAAAAACAGTTTCAAAAACATGGAACACAAGAGATACTGGAAACAGGATTTTTTTTCCTAACTCTTTCAGAATAGATGTTCACAAGCATTATCACAATGTGCAGGTGTAGCCAGGAGCAGGTTAATGCAATTTAGCTTGAAAAACCATCACTTGAAGTCTGGCAAAGGAAAGTCAGAGAGCTACAGAACATTGCAAATCCCCTACATTTTGTGGAGAGACATTTGCTTGTGGGATTGTGTGGGGAGAACAGATTTGTCTTCACATGTCTCTTGTGGCAAGAAGTTAATGGCACAATTTCTATCCAACACAGTTGCTATGAACTCCACCTCTCCAGGCAAGTTTGCCCTTAGAGTTTCATGAAATATTCTGAATTAGAGGCTGTTTATCTTCCTGATGTTGAGTGTCTTGCATCCAGGCTGTGCAGAAAATGGAACAAGCTGGTCTCTAAACATCACTTCTTCATAGGCTGTGTTTGTTTTGACCACACATCCTTCCTAAATTCTGCTGTATAGAATAACCCAAACAATGGAACTGCCTGGAGCCAAAAGAAGTGCTGCCAGGTGAACTCAGTTTCCTTCAAATCAGAGACCCTGGGTCAAGCCACATACGATTTTTACAATATCAGTAACATATTTTCAAGACTTGAAAATATGTTACTGATATTGTAAAAATGCACTAAAAATTATCTAAAATATTAACTTTTACCAGAAACAGGAAAGTTGATAACTGACTGATGCACAAAGAAGGCTCTTTCTAGGAAAAAAGCCTCAAAAGTTGTAAGAATACAATTTTCTCTCTTTATTTGATAATGAATTTTTTTCTGGCTGAATTTGCATTTTAAATTTCAAAAACCCAAACCCCATACATCTTCACACCTAATTTATAAGATTTTTTTTTCTCTGACTTTAAATTATTTTGGTTTTTAAAAAGCACAATAACTGTGCCAATAGAACAATAACAAGGTCATGTATCACTTCAGATGCAAAAACTCAAGTACTGTGGCAGAATGAATTCAGGCCAAGCAGTGCTAGTTCCTGAATAGCAAGAATAAGGATCAGTAATAGTTACATGCAAAAGTATTGTGTGGTATTTTCAAAAGTATGACACATCTCAAGGACAAACACACCTTTTTTGCCTTCCTAAACTTGTTCCACCACTAAGTTTCTTGGCCAGGGATGCATGAAAAGCACTCCTGTGCCTGCCTGGTGCTTGTATTGCCCACACGGAGTGCTGAAAAGTGGCAGCTCCTCATGGGGCTGCAAGCCTGCAGCCCTTCCAAGCCCAGGCTGTTTTGCACAAGCAAAAACCCCTGGAGAAATGGAGCCAAGGGAAGAGCAGAGCTCGCTCCCACTGCAAACTTGTGATGGGTGAGAGAGTTGGGGCATTATTGGTGCTTTGGAAGTGCAAGGGAGGAGAAATGTTGCTGCTAGTAGTGCTAAGATGGGAAGGAAAATGTCTGGTCAAGTCACCATCTGTCACTAAAAGGGAAGTACTGTTTTTTAATAGTCCTCACGTGCCTGTAAGACAGCTGCCAAGAAGAATTTGAGATTTTTGTGGCACCTACCTGAAACCATCTGAGAATGTTGGTGTGATGAAATGATTGATTATGTCATTCAGGTACAAAGGAACTTTTTATTTTAATTAATGAGAGAAACTATGGTAAACTATCTTTAGCACATACTTGGTGATTAAACAGTTTGCAGAGCTATTGCAATGAGTGCAAAAAGCTGCCAAGCTATGTCTGTTCACTTAAAGAATAATAACATTTTGATACCAGCTTAGTGTGATGAGAGAGGCCCTGCCATGTGTCCAAACATGGATCTGATGGATCAGCTGGCAGAGCAAGACTAGAGACAAATTCCCTTACTCTGATTCTCCCCTGTCTAGAGGGTTTTGAGGCAAAAAAGTCTGTCAGGAGTAAGGATTTATAAGCTGAATCTGATGTTTTGAGTCATGCTTGAAAACAAACTAGTAGCCAGTGCATTTTAAAACCATGCTTTTTCTCTTTGCAAAGGGCCCCACAAGGCAAATGGATGCTGAACTAGCACATTCTTGAACAATTCACTCTGGCTGTACTAATTGCATTGCCATCCTGTGCTGTATCTAGCAGTAATCCAGACTGGAAATAACAATTTCCTATATAATTGGCACTGAGTTCCACATCAGAATAAATATTTTAGCCAATGTAGATGGAATTTTTTTTTTTTTTGCATTTTAAGTATTCCTTAGCTTTTTTTTTATTTGCTTTTTATTTTGAAATATAACCATTGATGGCCTGATGTGAGGTTTATGTCTCATCCCAAACATTTTGCTATGGGCTGCTGTTACATAGCAGGGCACTTTAGTGTGAGCTTTTTGGTACAAAGCAAGTGCTGTTTACAGCACTGGAGTGCCGTGATTCTGCTCACACCCTCGGGTTCAGGTGGCCCAAAGTTCACTGTAGTGCTCAAGGCACCTGACCAAACACACCATGTGTGTCTCCCTCCTCTACAGCCCTTTGCCCGCCATGTTTCAGGCAGCTGCTGTGGAAACAAAGGAGGAAGATAAAAAGGTGCATTATGCTTGTCCACCCATGCCTGGTGCTTTGAATTCCCTAAAGGCTGTTCTGTGTGACTTGACCTAGACATTGACCATTCCTGGCTTGCCTTTTTATTCCTCAGCTGTGATGTGTGTGCTCTGGCAGCTCCCCACACCACCTTTACTGTTCCCCTGTGTCCTTGTATCCTCCCTTGTGTTTGCTTAGTGGTGTGTTACAAATGCCCTGTTGAGCTTTGACTGACTGTGTTCTTGCAGCTTTGGAGTTGACAGGAAAAGAGTTGTTTGAAAGACAGGAGTGGAAATAATTTCTCTATCTCTTGCCATTTACTGAAAGATAATCCACCCAGGAGGAGGCAAAGTTTTGTTCTTGAATTTAAAAAAGCTATTCCCTCAGTATTACAAAAACTTGTCTGATGTGGTTTGTACTGCAGGATGTATAAGTTAATCATCTAAGCATTTTGCATAAAATTAAATTTTCTTTGTGTTTCCATGAAACTTTTGCGACCTTCTGAGTCTGCCCTTTCTAGAAGCTTTAATTGGACAAATGTTCTCATGGAGGATTTAAGTGGCTCATGCATCAAACTGCTCCAGTTTTATAGGAAATTCAGCCTGAAATTCTTTCGAAAGCCTTGTACTCAGAAGAGACTTAGGGTAATTGCATTACCTTTAACCACTAGTTACACACAATTTTTTTCATGGAGAAACTGTCTGGCAATGTAAGTTGCTATAGCAGCTGAATTTACAGAGCAAATAGCAATGTACATGCTTTATAGAATGCTTGCTACACTATTCAGGGATTCTAATGGACTTTTCATCTTTTGTTTGTGTCAGCTCTGGATGTGCTATTAACTAACACTGCTATTTCTAAAGATTTGTACGTGGAAATTCCTTTTAAGTTGTCTTCCTGTTTATTGAGAACATTTAAGTCAGTATTTAAAACCTTAAAGGTTGCACAACATCATGCTTTTTATTCATTGTATTCAGTGATCTTACTCTAACAGCATGGAGAAATGACCCTTCTAAATCTAGACAGTTCTCCCTTATTTCAAATGGCCTAATTGAACAATAATTCTCTTGCTTCACACATCCTCTGAGAGATGAAGAGGATACTCGGTACTGTGTTAGAAACAATTTCTAGGGCCTACTTGCCTAATTCTCTTAGTCATCAGTTTAGCAAAAAGAGAACTGACATTGTAAGATGCAAATACCACTTGGAATTATGGGGGTTTGTTGACTAATGTGGTTTGGTTTTGTTTGTTTGTTTAGAAATTCTTCCTGTATGGATCAGCCTTCTAGTGATGGTAAAACTGGGAGAAGACCACTCTAAGCAAACACAGGATGATTCGGGTCCCAGCTGATGCAGAAAATGCTCACAGTAGCAGTGTGGAATCTTGTCCTTCCTTGCGGGATGTCCACTCCATCAACCCAACGCAGCTGATGGCACGGATTGAGTCATATGAAGGCAGGGAGAAGAAAGGCATATCAGATGTCAGAAGGACTTTCTGTTTGTTTGTTACATTTGATCTCTTATTCATAACCTTACTGTGGATAATAGAATTAAATGTGAGTTGTCTTTTCAGTACCTACACTTAGACAGTATATTAAGGTTTTATTAACTACAAGGATGGTTAATAAGTTGCTCCTTCCTTTCCAAAATTATGTTATTTGTATCTATTTAAGTTTAAGCAGCTTATTTAAGCTTCTGTGAACGCAGTACCTACTCAACTGCATCTACTCTTATGAATTAAGATATGTGTTTATCTTCTTATTATGAAACCTTTAGATGTTCTGTAGTCTGTGAACCAGGCTGAAAAAACCATTGGAAATCCAGTGTAGTCTTCAGGCATCAAATACAGAAATGTTACTGTACCTCTTTGAATTTTACAGGGAGTCTGAATTTTAACCAGATTCCAGACTCTGCCTTCTGAGTAACTTTAAGTCAGTGATATTTCACTGAGGTGTTAGTCCCTGAAAAGACTTCTAATGGCCAAAACTTTTACTTTTGTTGTATTTTCTTTGATGTAAACTTGGTGCATCATACATTATGGATGGCAGGGTGCATTTAAACAACAAAATAAACTCCCACAGTTGGCACCTTTTAACTCCAGCATTTGTAATCTGGAAAATGAGGCTGTTCTAAAATTTCCAGAAAGCAACGGGGTAGCTCATTTGTTGTTATTTCATAAGTAGCATCCTAGTTCTTGAGCTAGGTATTAAGCTATATACTGGTTTGCATTTAAGAAAGGACACACTCGGGAGCAATCCCTTTTCTAGAAAGAAAGATCTGGAGTAAATATTTTTTATCAGCATTTCTTTACTAGATAAATAACCTTGGTTATTAATTTACATTATGAAGCTTCAGGAGCTGACTATTCAGTAGTTCATTGATACAGTGAAAATATTTGTTCTGATGTAATTTGAGAGAACAGTTTTTGCTTGCCTGAATTATGTAATTTTGGGACTAGACTTTCTGTTTCTCTCCAGGTGGAAAAATGGTTGTAGCATATTGTTCTGATGCAGTTCTTTTTTTAGGCCAGTTTCTCAACAGCTTGTACAACTAAGAGGAACAGAGTGGGTTTATACCTCTTGTTGAGGTTTCAGAGTACAGATTTTCACAAGTGCTCTCAGAATATTGAAGATCCTGAGGAGAAAATGCTACCAACTCTTGATATCATGGTGTTTCATTTTGAATGCTACAGTATCAAGGGATCTCAAGATCACAGCAGTTTTCTTTGTAAAAAGTTGTATTTTCAGGACAACATATTATGAACTGGTGTCCTATACTGCCACATGTCAGCAAGAATAAAAAACAGGTTTTTGTCATTTGAAGTCAATGATATTAGAAGCTAAAATTTTAGGTTTTTGGTTCTGTTTTTCTTTGAATTGCGTTGTTTTCTGAGAAGTCATACAGCATTGTGTTAGGACCCTGTATTATTGGTGCATAAGTAATTATGCACAAATTTAATTGCTATGAGAGTTCTGTAAACATTGTTTTCACTATGTTGCAGTTATCCAGTTTCCTTAGGTGTAGTGTAGTTTATTGTTAAATGCTTCGGGGAGTAGCTCCGTGGCATTTTGAGCAAAAATCAAGGCTTTCATGGTTCTCTATCCTTATTTTAACATGGTGCTCACACAGCCACATAGTGATGAGCAGCTTGGAGTGGGGGAAGCTGATCTTCCTTATTTCTGCTGGAAATAGATAATCACACTTGATGCAGTGGAATAACCAAGGGAAAGCTTGGTATTTTGAAAGTGTTTTGTTAGGGAGACATAGAGGGGAGGGAGAGGAGAAGAAACAGAAGAAATTCAGAGTTGGAGTGACTAGTCTTAGGAAAACACTGTCCAGCAGTGTAGTTGGAAAAATATGGAAGTGTGTAGACTGCATTGCTTTGAGATAGTGAGCATATGTTGTTGTCATGCTTTGGTAACTCCTTTCCTTAAAAAGATGACAGTAGTTGAACTCAATATTAAAGTCTTCTGTTGGTGTTGTTTTATGTACCTATTTCATGCAGTGCTTAATTATGGAATTTCATATTAAAAACAATAGGAAATGGACACTGAGGTTTTTAATTTGCAACTAACATAGATATTCCTTTTGTTCTCTGAGCCAATGCATGTTAAATTATTTTCTTACAAGGCCAGTGGAATCCTTCCTTGAAAGAAACATGGTGGCTAAGGAAGATACTATTCTGAATCTCATCAGCAAATGGAAGAATGAAACTTGAATGTTATTTGTGTAGTCTAATAGTTTCAGCTTCTGTTTTTTTTTACTGTGGATCTTTTGGCTCAGCTCTTTTAACAAATCATGTGAGGGCTGATAAGGAAGAAATCTGAAGCCTGAATTCAATTTTTGTTCTCTTTCCTATTTGCTAACCTGTGACTAACTAGGACTGGATTATGGTTGGCTTTTTGATCAACTGTTTTGATCCCCCTTATAAGAGGTAAAATGCTTTGTGAGTTTATGTAACAGACCTTAACATTTAATCATTTATTCCTCCCTCAATAACTTGTTTGCTTTTATTTTGAGACAGCCTGAAATGTTGCTTGCCTAGGCCAGATGACAATCTTAAATGTTTTCACTTTGAAAAATCTTTGTAATCTTGAAAAACAAATAAGAGCATTAGTCTTGACACTATCATTCTTGGCAGACAGCTCTTCTGTATGTAATTTAATGATCTTTTTGTATATCAGCAGGGAATTATCAGTTTTACTCTTCATATTTGAGTGTATTTTATTTTCTGAAGATGTGTGTATTGTTCATTTGTAGGTAAAAGGAGGCATTGAGACTACCTTAGAGAAAGAAGTCCTACATTATGACTACTCCTCTTCATATTTTGATATATTTGTAAGTGTTCTTAAAATAAAAAAAGCAGCAGAAGTATAGTTTTCCCATTCCTCCTTCCACAGATGTTTCCTAGTTTGAGTCTTGTGAAAGGGTTGATCTTTTCTTGATAATTTAAAGCAGAAGGGCCAAGTTTCACCCATATAGGGGTTACCCAATCCTACTCTGGCAGCAGGCTCATGGAGCCTGTGGATAGAAATGCTTAGGGTCAATCGATTTGCATCTTTAGCTTTGGGGTATGTGAAAAAGCAGATGGAAAACCCAGTCAAGAATGTGACTTTGATGTGACCTAAGGTAATTCATTAAGAGGACAAGACTCATAGCCCTCCTCTCTAAAATCATTTTGCTTAAACTGACGTTTTTGTCCTTCATTGGGCATAAGGTGGCTGCAGTGAGGAGAGATTTGTGCCCAGGGTGGCCTGCACAGGGCAGGTTTTTCAGAGTTCTGTGTTTAAACTCAAACACAAAAAGAGATGACATGGTAATGCTCCCTTACTACGTATACGTACCTTAGGCACGTAAGAGGAACTCAATTACATTAGGAAATTTCTTTCTTTAAGCAAAGCTGTAGGTCTGTAGTAGCAATGCAGTTTGCACTGCACAGTCCAAGTAAAAGCTTTTTTTTTACAGTTCTTCTAAAGGGCAAGATTCTTAATTCTACCAGATCTTCTTTCCCTTGCAGAGATGACTTGATTTGGTATCAGTCATTTTGTGCTGGTGACCATATCCAGAATCTCTTTGAAAATAGTATAAAAACCCATCCTTACTTTTGCATTGGATATTTGCTGTGTCAAATGAATTTACGTACTAGATTGAAAAATTTTATAAGCTAGCAAATTATGCTTTTTCTCCCTTTTCCATTGTTTTGCTGGCAGGGTCTCCATGATATACCATGCTGCAGAAAGCAAAAAATATTATCTGTAAACACTGATGCTCTGGAAATTACTTTGTCCTGTAGGTGAACCAACTTCTCAAAATAATACAAAATAATAGACTTTTATTCCCTGGGAAGGGACTAGAGCTTTAAATTTTGCAAAATTATTTGTGGGTTTTTACAGGATTTCCTCTGTTTCTATTACACATTTGCGTAAAATTAAATGGGTTTATCATACCTCTGGCCATGGCTCTCTTTGATTTCTCTTCATTTTTAAGCACTTGTTTCACACTTTTTCAGTTCTGAACACATACTTTTAAAAAAGTTGGAGACAATCCACTGTCAAAAAATAAACAGAGAAATTGAAGCTCGGAGTCCCTGATTCAGAAATCTTGTCTGTTTGCTATTGATTTAATTTTCTGGCCTACAAATACCATAATTTACATGTCTCTACTGCCAAATAGAATGAATGACTTGCTATTATTGGCAGCCACGTAAAGAATAATTAATTGTTGCAATATTAATATTTCACAAAATACTAGAAGTATAGTGGCACACTGCTAAGATCAGTGAGATGCACAGTGATGCGCGTGGTATTTGCTGGATTAACTGCATTCAGCTGTTAATCTGGATTAACATAATTGTTGAAGATTCCAGTCAGGTAAAGTGATCATGAAGATACTTTGTATAGTTTTCTTCTGTTTCTAACTTACTAGTGGAATGGCACATGCTTGCATATTTGAGCCTGTCTAGGCAGGTGGATGTTGCCATTTGCTTTACAAATGCGATATTACTTTCTATTTTTGTTTTATAAGGACACATTTAAATTTGTTTCTTGGTAACAGAACTTAGACTGTCCTAAGTTTCTTTGTAAGTAGTTAGTAGTTTTTTGGTGAGTTGAGACTATTGTGGTTCTTCTGTGTTCTGAATTAACCAACCAATATTTTTTCCTCTCTCTATAGCTACTGGCAGTCTTTCGGTTTAAGGTGTTAATACTTGCATATGCAATGTGCAGACTGCGCCATTGGTGGGCAATAGCTGTGAGTAGTAGCCAAGCATAATGGAGTTTTTCCTAGAATGGATCAAGCAGACAAAATTTTAGATGTCTCTTAATGCTTGTGTGTTAAGAATCATCTTGATGGTGTGTATATGAAAATTTGTAGTAAAGTAACAAATTAAAAACTTGTTTTCTGGAAGATTTTCAGCCTAAAGGCAAGAATTTAGTAGCACAGTGGATGTGGTTCTTATTAGGTATCATGTTAATACAAATTGAAGGTTTATTTTTCACCCAATGTGGATGGCTTGTTATGTCTGAGACTTGTTAATCAATTTTGGAAATATGTTTCCATTTGTAATAGCGAACCTTCTTCAAAAACAAGAATTGGCATTATTGTGCCAGAGATCCAAGTGCCTATTAAGTCCCACATTCTTACATTAAAAAGTTATAGGTACCACCCATTGAACACTAGCACCTGTATTGCTTCATGCTCCTCAACAAAAGGTTGAATATGAATCCCTTCTTAAAAAGGAAGTTCTCAAGAACTGTAGGCAACCACGATGGATTGGAGCCAATATCTTTAGTGCACTGTATAGTGTGGATGACAAAGAATGCAAAATTTGGTGAAAAATTCATCCTTCCACTAGTCAATACTATAGGTTGTAATATAATAGGTGTATTGCTGGCTTAGTGCTTTGTAAATCCGACATTTTTTTTTCTTTACACTCTGAAAAGTGCATGTAGAACATGTTCATGTCTAACTTTCTTCAAGTGAGTAGCATGCGGTTTGCTTAGTGCTCTGAGACTACATGCAATGGTTTTTATAGATTGTGTTACTAGCATGGCACAAACACATACAAAGTGGCAGGCGCTGTTCTGATTGTGCTTATATTTAAATGCATGCTTCTTAAAAGTCCTTGCTCTTGGTTGTGTAGCTGTAGAATATTTCTTCATCCTCCAACTTGATGCCTTTGCTTGTGAGGGGGTGAGAGTGAAGCCATCGTGGTAGCAAGTAATTTGATACATAAAGTTTCACTGAAGGTTTTGCCAAAGCCTTGAATCTTAACATCCTACCTGTGATTGACAGAAGTTGATTCTACTGTTTTTTAAAGAATTGCTAGACCCAAATACACTAGAAGATATAGAGGCCTTGCTTATGTTCACTGCTTTTTCAGATTTTGGGGTTTTTTAAAATACTTTTTCCAGCATGCTGTTTTTTAAAAATATATCAGATAGTATCACATCTTCAAAAAAAATTGTTTCAAAACACCACTTCATCAATTAAAATATTTATTCCAATTTACTCCCACAGAGATGTTTTGTTTTTTGAAATGGATATTTTGATTTGGATGGTAGTGAAAAGCATTTGGAATAACTGCTGTTAGCTTTTTTCCCAAGTGTGTAAATAGTTGGGTTTTTTTAAAAGGACTTGATGAATAAAGTCCACTATCTTTATTATACAGTAAGATCACAATTTGCATAACGCAAGCAGTTTAGATTCTACACAAATGCTATGTGGAAATCAATGTTTGGAGGTGTTTGTATTAAAAGTTACTTTTAATAATGTTATTGTAATAACACTTCAAGTTAACTGTATCATGCTTGTTACATTTTATTAGTCTATGTGATCTTGCTGTAGTCAGTAAATATTTAAAGTTGCAACTAATAGATAATGGCAGAAATAAGAAACTAAATTCATTCATTAGTTTATCTGTTCTGTCTCTTTCAGTTTACAACAGCAGTGACCAGTGCCTTTTTATTAGCAAAAGTAATTATTTCACAGGTATATATTCTAATCAAATGTTTGTTTTACTTTGTTTTCTTAAAAGCAAGATTCTTTAGAGTAATTTTTGTAATGTTTTCTTTCTTTCTAGCTGTTCTCACAGGGTGCTTTTGGCTATGTGCTGCCCATCATATCCTTCATACTTGCCTGGATTGAAACTTGGTTCCTGGACTTCAAAGTGTTACCACAAGAAGCTGAAGAAGAAAATAGTAAGCTTGTGTTATTTCCCTTCAGTCACTGCAGTTGGCAACACTTGGTCCCATGTTAACTGGCAGAAGAATTCTTCTTTCAACTTCTCACAATTTTAAGAGCTGTGGAAAAAATGAAATCCGATGGCATGATATTTTTCCTCTTTGGGAAAGGGGAACATATGCCTTCAAAGAAGTGAGGTGTTAATTAATTTAGGGAAGCAAAGTTAAAAGTCAGAAAGGCCAGATCAGCAGTTTGTCAAGCAGTTGGGAATGCATTTAATTTTGTATGTTTGATATAGAAAAATTTAACTGACTTGGGCTTCTAAAACATTATTTTTTGGATAATGCATAAAGTGTCTGGCTCCTGTTTTAGGAAGAATCAACACAATAACTAATTTGATATCACTAACTCTTCTTTTGAGGTGGAAAGGGGAAAGCAAAGAAGTGTTGTGGAGAGTCTGTTTCATGCACAGGTAGAATGAGACTAGAACAAGTATGACTTTCAGCCTTTGAGATGAGGCACCAGCTCATCTGATACTCAATATATTCAACTAAACAGAGGAGATACACTGTTTCAGTTGAAAGAGAATACTGCTTGAGTGTTGAGGGAAGGAAAGCTTACAGATGCTTGTGAGTTTCAACAACAGGAGAGTAATGATACAGCCAACCTATTCTTTATGCATCCCTACCTGAAATGTGGTCTGAAATTCTGTTGGAAAGGCATGTTTATCTGTTACATAAATCAAAAAACTACATGTAGTCATGGATACCTCAATTTTTATGTGCTCTGAATGCAGTCTTCCTACTTTGATCCCTTCCCTTTTCTTTTGCACTGGTCTGAGAAAGAAGTTGATTAAATGAGAACAGTAGGGTCTACGTGGAGAAAAAGAAACTTAGAGTAATTTTTTTTATCTTATAAGGGGATGAGGAAATACAGCTGCATCACATTGTTATCTAAATAGATAAGAAATCTAACCAGTTTGGAGACTTTTGCATTTTTTCATATTGAATATTCACAGACAAAATATTCAATGCATACACATGCAAATAGTTCATGAAGGTTGCAGAAACTGAGTATGTTGGGACACATAGGTGAAAGCAAGCCATTAGTGAAGGGTCATTGTGGCAGAGAGAGAAAATAATTTATTTTGTTTTTCATGGCACCTCACTGATCATTAAAAATATACTTCAGAAGTTTTAGTTAGCCAGTGAATATTGATGAATTTACATACGGCAACCTAATAATTTAATCACACATAGTAGAAGGAAAATTCCTTAATTTTAATTCATGTGTGCAATATGTTTTGCTAGTGTGTGTCACCTTTGTTGCCAGCATTTAAATAGAAAACATAAGTGTTAAATTAATTGTTGATGCTTTTAAAAAAGATACATATTTAAAGAAGTAACTAGTTAGGAGTGCTAATATAATACATCAGTCTTCAGGATTCTTCATTGGTACTTGATCTTTAAGATTTTATGTGTTAGCACTGAGGAATTATTTTTGGTATTTTTTTTTCTTTCAGGATTTTTGATAGCACAGGATGCTTCAGAACGAGCAGCTCTTCTTCACCCAGGAGTCCTCTCTGATGGGCAGTTCTATTCTCCTCCTGAGTCTGTAGCAGGTAGTTACATTTGCTTAGTGAAAGATATTTTATATTCACTTTACACTCCTGCATATTTCATGCCCTTCAAGACGGGAAGGGGAAAAATAGATTTTTGTTTTTAAATGAAAACTGTATTTGTCATCCTAAAATGCAAGATTCTTTTTTGTTCAGTAATTCAGTTTAGTTGCTACCTACCAGCTGAGTTACAAGGCATGATTAATGTATTTTAAGTAATGTTCTGACTAAAAGCAAGGTAAGTCTGAAATAAAATAACCCCACAACTGAAAGGAGGTAGTTATGGTTTGCTTCTGCCATCAGTGATTCTTATGGGTCCCTTCCAGCCTGAGGTGTTCTTTGACTCTGTGGTCTCTTATCTGCCAGCAATAGCCTTTATGCAGCAATGCACAATTTAATCCAGCCTAAATTTGGAGCTTTATACTGTCTTAGGATAGACAATGAACCTGAAACTGCTATAAGGTAAACTGAAATTTGAATCAGAGCTTCTTTTCTTTTTTCATTACAAAAAGAAAAAAGCCTTCTCTCTATGAAAATGTTCACCTGTCTGGGTAATGTTAATTACATCTTAACTCTGCATATAATTTGGTTTGTCTAGTGAGATATAAGTTGATTAAATCAAAAATAAATGTAAATACTGCAAGACTCAAAAATGTGTCTCAAGTATTTCAAGGAAAAAAAGTAATTTCTTAATGGATCAAATCAATTTGAATTACTTGAGAATGCAGTAGGGACTCCCAACTCCTGTATCAGTCTTTTTTCCCCTAGAATGTAAACCTCTTTGCAAAACTGTGCTGTATAGTGCAATATAATTAAAATAATATCTGCTAGTTGCTACTGCTACTGTTTGCCTCTCTTGCAGTATAGAATTATAGATGTTGGTGATATTTTTCATTTTAATGTCTGTCTCCGGTTTCTCTCTGCTGGGCATTTTGGCTTAGTGAATGACTTAGAGCTCCATCTAGGGGTCACTGAGCATTAGTGTCGAGTATAACCAGTGATTCAAAGTGAAAATGGATTTTAGCTAAAACTATGGGCCTTCTTTGAGGAATAATGGAGGTATTGTACTGGACTCAGCTGTTCAGCCTGAGTTTTGTGGGGTTTTTTGTAGCAACAGAATACACAGTGTGAGAGGAAGTGTAAGTGAAGCTAACATGTTTTTCTAGACATTGTGGCTGGGTCAGTGTTGCTTGTGCAGTGAGATGTTGTGTTTCAGCATGCATGTATTGACTGTAGGTGTGCCATTACTTTCAGCTTGTCCTGTGGCATTAAGTAACAGCTCAGGTGCTTTTTCCAGGTCTGCCCTGACTGCCAAGTACATTTTAAGCACCCTTTATGGGTATAAGACACTGAAGAGATAGACAGATTAATATATTTGAACACACACTGGTAGTCACAGAGTGAAACTGCTGGATAATGTAGAGTAAAAATAGCTCATGATTAAAATTTTTCTTTAAAAATCTGCATTTCTTTCTGAGAAGACAAACTATGGATTGTTCTAAGAAAGGAATTTTTGGTCACTTTGCTATACATATTGATTTGACAAATATTTAGAGATAAACTATCGCCTGTGATCGTGCAGCAGGGAATAAACCTCTCTACTGATATGGCAACATTTTTTTAAATAAATCTTTGCTTTTAGAGGGTGACATATAAAATGAATTTTCAGCATATTTGTCTCTTTTTGTCTTTCTTGAAGCTACATGTGTCCAGGGACATGCCCTGTAGCCACTTCTTTATATGTGCTGACCCTTCATCTTTGACATTGGTTACTTGGTAACCAAGTCTATTCTGGAGGTAGTAAGTGGAAAATCAGCCTGAAAAGAGTAAATTTATTCAGTTTCTGTACAATCTGAGCTTCAATACACAGCTGATGTGCCATTCCAAGAAATGAAAGACATTCAGACTAATTTGTCCAAAAAAAGAAAAAGCTTAACACTTTTATACCTTTTAACTTCTCTCAACTGATCTACAGCATTCTTTTCTCCGTTTTCAGGTTCTGATGAAGACTCTGAAGAAAAACAAGACAGTGAAAAACCAATTGTATAGCGAATAAGAAAAAGCAGGTAAGTTCCTCTGTGTAGAACCTGAATATTCCTAAAAGTATGCTCTTTCTTCCTAGTTCCTTTCCAAACAAATTAAATGGTGTGTTAACTCTGAAGAGTTAATAATTTTTGAACTCAGTCTGTCTCTCGTAGCAGCCTTCAAGAAGGAAATCCTGCCAAGTCTTGAGAGCCTAGAGTCGGGTTCCTTTGCGTTTATTTTTTGGCCCTCCTGGAAAGGGCAGTGGTGGACCAGATGTGTAAAAGCTCCCTTTTTTGGCAGCAAAGAGATACTTTTCTTTGGAGATGAAAGCACAAAAATACTAGGAAAATATTTTATTTGGTTTAAATCTAGGACAGGTATGCCTGAAGATTTCATGGGTAAACCTGCTTTGCTGTTTCCCCTCCTGTTTAAAACTACAAGTGGGTTACACTGGAGCAGCCTCATCTTAACATTTTTGTACTTTGTTTAAATATGAGATCACTTCCTTATTTTGGAAATGACTTAATTTACTTCTGGAATTATCGTGCCCCATGCTTTCACTTTACCACTTATAGCAAAGCTCAAGCTAGTGGAGGTATTAAATGTTCTTGAGAATTGGAAACTTCCAATTTGAAGCCTTCTAGTGCTCACCTGGAAGAGTGGATGACCTTTTCTTTTCAGCCTACCTGTTTACAGTATCTGTTTTCTTTACTCCCATCTTCATTCATCCTGACTTGTGTGATCTGTTGCAGAAAGAATCTCTGCAGGAAGGTGTTGGGGTTTGGAAACTGGCAACAAGAGTCTGTGGCTGACTTGCTGGCAGAGCTGCTGACAGGAGAGTTTACTCATTAGAAAGTAAAGGGAATGGTTCCCATGTACTGTAATACCTCATGAAGATGTACCTTGTTGACATATGTATATTAGGTTGCCTCCCAGGTGGTATGAAAGTATTTGTCCACAATGTATTTTATTATTCAGTGATTCCTGAAGTTGATCTTCTAATGACTAGGTAATTACTGGAAAGTGTTGTCTTGTGTACCTAATCAAGAGACTGGTAATATAATGAAGTAAAACTTCTCTGTGGTGGAAGTATATTTAATAATTGTTGGGTCTCACTAGATAAAATTATTTTATGTTATTGCAGTTTGTCATTAGTTTATGTTTACTTTTTTTTAACTCCATGCATTTTCTTTTTTTTTTTAATGGATATATTCACTTTCTAAAATAAAAATGTTAAAACATGAGTAATGCATTATGATATTTCATTGCTCTGTCATTGGAAAAAATCTACATTTACCACTCCTATATATGTGGAACAATAAGGACTCCAGTTTGCCTAGATTTTGTGCAAAATGTGTTATAGTACTGTTTGGTGCTCCCTACATGGCCTGTAGGGAGGTCATGTTAAGTGGTACTGGCACATCACTTCTTTGTGGCATTGGCCTCAGTATGCTCTTCCTAAAGTTCTCTTCTTTAATTGCTGAATGAAAATATAAGCCAGGACTAAGTTTATCCTTTACATTGCTTCAGAATAGCCAAGATCTGTTTCAGAGGATGCAGCTAAGAATAAACTATTAGAAGACAGAGAAATTCAAACCCTGTCATTTAACAATGTTGGAATGTTCGTAACCAAGGATCTGGAGTATCTGAGGAGAGTCTGCAGAAGCTGGACATGTTTAGTCTAGGGAAGACTGAGAGGGAATGTCATTAATGCAGATAAATATCTCCGAGGCAGGTGCCAAGAGGATGGTGCCAGACTCTTTGGTGGTGCCCTGTGACAGGACAAGAAGCAATGACTGTAACCTAAAACAGCAGATGTGTCACCTCAACATGAGGAACTTCTTCACACTGAGAGTGTAAAGAAGCAGAGCACTGAACAGCTGCCCAGGGAGTTCATGGAGTCTCCCTCTCTGGAGACATTCCAACCCCACCTGGATGCATTCCTGTGTCACTTGCTCTAGGTGACCCTGCCTTGACAAGTTGGACCGGATGATGTCCAGATGTCCAATCCAACCCTAACAATTCTGTGATTAAATTCAGTGAGAAAAACACCTCTGGGATAGGAGATCAAAGGTTCCATTAAACCTATGAACTTCATAGTGAGTTGCAAAACTCATGACTTTACTTGAACATCCTCTTCAATCTGCAATATGAAATTCCTCTGCATAGCTAAGAAATTCAACCTATTCTCAGTGCCTGTGTCCTCCTGCTGTTCAGTACTTGGAAAAAAGGGAATTAATACAAAAACTGCAAAGCGGGACAAGCCATATGCACAGATGATAGAAAATCCTTGGGATTGGGGGTATTTTGTTACACCAGACATGAATAGTTATATCTGGGAGATGTCAGGTAAAGATTTTGCAAGCCTCTCCTAAATGAGCATCTTACGATTTTGGGAGTTGTTAGTTTTGTGGGGGTTCAGGTACCCACACAGCAGTGTGATGAGGAGCTGGCATTTATTACATGACATTAGAGTGCAGACCAGACTGGTGCCACACTTAACATATCAGGTAAGCCTGTGGTGATCTAAAGACATTTCTCACATGTACATGTCAGAGTCCAGGTTCTTTTGGATGTTCCACAGAGGGAGCTTTACATATTCAGTATCAAATTTACTTACTTGATCTATTGGGCATTACATGTGAAGAGTGATACAGCAGTATGCTGAAATCACAAGACAAGCACATTAGCAAGATACAATCAATTCACAATACAAACACCATTTTCATTAGTAGGTCCTGTATTTTCCACTATTTCCATGCCCCCTCACTGCCAGAAGTAATATGTGGGCTGAGGCCAGCTGAAGCCAGTTGCTCACTTGAGATTTCATTTGTTGGGCTGGCTTAGGAAGACATGATTCTCCAGGAGTTAACCCATTGCCAGGCCTGTCATCAAAGAGAGGGAGCAGAAGGAAGAAGATGCTTTCTGGAACTATGTGGTTTTCTACTCTTGAGAACTCACATTCTTTTTAAACTGAGACATCCCAGGTGAGAAATTCAGCATCTGCACTTGGAGTCCCTGAAACAAATGAAGTTCTACAGCTCCCGTGTAATACTTTACTTGAGGCGAGCAGATGCCCATCTGAGAGGACTTGTCTTTTTGGACTCGTATCAAACTGCTGCCCTTGATGAGTATTTCTCAGTGTAAGGCAGGGTTTGGGACCTCAGCAATCCAAGAAAATTAATGCTTCTGCTTTTACTAGCTGCTTTCAAATAGAATGGAGATCTTTTCAGTGCAAAAATGAAGCTTGCTTTCCTTTCTGATTTGGATGCAAGATGCCTCTTGGACTTAGAAAAATGTTTTCCCTAATGGGACACAGCCTTGAAAGTAGCAGATCTCCCAAAGCCTACTCATTAAACTAGAGACAATGAATATTATGTGTGCATGCTTATTTACTGTCTGCCAGAACATTCCCATTTCTATTCTCTGACTCCTTGATTAAAAGGGAAGGGATTTGCCTTATTTCTGCAAGGACCTTGAAATATTACAAGACTAACTCCTGCAGTAACAGATGATTTTAAGTGCTTTGCATGTACACTCATATTGCAGGTACTGTCAGACAACCTTCATGCTTAAAACAAAGGAATGCAGGTAACCTAGTTTGATTTCCAGGGGCAAGAGAAGTTAGAGCTTAATTTAGTTGAAATGTGAATGCTTTATCTTCTTTCACAATCACTTAACCCAGTATATTTTCTTCAGTAGAAATGTATTCTGTTAGCAGATTGGTTAATAGGGAAACTCAGAGTGTAACTGAAGATTTTATTTTAGGGATTTTCATTGGGTTTAGACACAGCAAAAATGATTTTTTTTACACTTTGCTCAACAGAATAAAAATAGACTATTTACTGTCATGTTTGTAGTTTAGTAGGGCACTAACTCCCTTTTTCCTTTCCTCCATCAAGATTCCAGCTTTATCTTCTACTAAGTGAAACTGAAGGTAACATGAATGGTGTCTTATCTAAAAAAACAGTCTTTGATAACTACTTGCTCAGCATCTTTCAAAAACTTTATACAAGTCAGGCAGGTTAGCAAGCTGCAAAATGTTGCCATCTTCTGCAAAGTGTTTAGGAGGTAAAAGATGAGTCCTAAAAGCTTTATAAAGCACATGTTCCACAGTCCATTTCCATGTTGTTGAACCAGACTCAGATTCTTCATTCTGAAATACAGGAAAACAAGGACAGAGGTTCTGTTTAACTAGAGGACAGCATGCCTTAAAAACTTCACTATGTAAGACTACATCATTGTAAAATTCTGCTGGTATTAGAAAAGTTCATTCTATACAGTCAGTTCTAAGCTCTGTAAAGTCACCTACACAATGGGTAAGCTTAACTGATCGGTTTAGGCAGATATTTAGACACAATCAGGTTGTACTTGTAATTTATTTGCATCCTTATCCTTCTATAGAAATACAGCGTAAAAAATACATTCCCAACTCGGAGGCCAAGGAGGCTTGTAATAATACTAAGTACACTGCAATGCCCAAAGTTAAAAGGTTCCCTCAATACCTATAATACTTCAGAAAATTTAAGCCACATTCTTTCAGAATCTTGCCACACTGCTACTTGATTCAGTTCCCTGAAAGAGCTGGGATTAGAAGTCTACATCTGAAAGAGCAGAAGTTTTCTGTATGTTGTTAGTTCTCTGCTCACAGAACTAGTTACAGTATTCTAGTACCTGAGAGTTTGTTGGGTTGGATTCCTCTATTATATACTGCTTTCTGATGGAGTAGAACATGGCTAGTTCTTTACTCAGGCTTTCAAAACACTCCTTTTCTTCATCCCAGTTTACCTGTTACAAAAAAAAAAAAAAAGGTATTTTAGAGAATCTGGGTTGCAGTCAGAGACTTAATATGGAAAATTATATAATACAGAGATTCTTAATATGGAAAATGTATATTAATGTGTTGGCCATTTTTGTCCTGGTAAGGTAAAGGTACAGAATGAAAAAAGAGGGTAGGAATGCAAACTTTTAAATCAAGATAGAGGCTCAGTCAGTAGTAATGAATACAAAGGCAAAGCAGAACAGCATCTGCAACATGTAATAGTACATTTAAGCTGCACCAGAAATTGAAAGGGCAGGTTGGAATTGCCTAAAGTAAAAAAAGTAATTGTGCATTAATAAAATAATTGAGAGACTATACCTCTGTGGCCAAGCGCAGGATAAACATAGGCAGTCCTTCCAATGGTGGGACATAGTTGTCTATCAGAAGTGGTAACCCAGTAAGATTTCCTTCCTGCAAGGCAACATTGCTGCTTCAGTAAAAGAAGTTATTTTTTGCAGTTAAATGCACCAAAACTCTTACGTATTTTAAGACTGACTCTTACCAAACTCGGTAAAAACTTACAATTTTTTAAAGCCCAATGCCAGGCAGATGCTGCATCAAGAGAGTTACTGGTTGTGTTTAATTTCACAAGGCATGAATTAAACCACTCAGCTCAGGGAGTGGTTGAATTCAACCTTCTCCTCTAGCTCCAGGTTACACACATACCACTTCCCAGGCAAATACCCAAATGAAGTGCCTGGGCTTGATGAAGCTGTTCACTTTTGTATAAAGTAAGGGATGCCTTAAGCCACACAAAAAAGACACATTGAGAGCACAGTGGTGCTGCAGCCCTGTGTAATTTGAGAGCTGGTTAAGATGCACACCTTGGTGTGATCTGCATTCTAGTTACAGAAGCAACGACTGAATTATGGATTGCCCACTGAGGCTGTGGAGTCTTCCTCATTGGAGGTATTCAAGAACCATCTGGACACAATCCCATGCCAGGTACTCCAGGATGACCCTCTCAGAGCAAGGACCCACTGTGGTCCCTGCCAACCCAACCCATTCTGTAACTTGGTAACTAAACAGAAACTTTGTGTAGCACTGTCCTTAAAGGCAGCATAAGTCCTGAGCATTTTAAATGAAAGGGTTATGCCACCTAAAATCTTACTTCCAAACTACTGCAGTTATCTGTCACCAAAATGTAGAATTATGGAATCATTTAGGCTGGAAAAGACCTTTAAGATCTAATCCAACCATAAACCTAACACTGGCAAGTCCACCATTCATTTACTATCAGAGGTAATAGCTGCAGTCACCTCATCAATTTCAAGAGAAAAATAATCTTTCAACATTTCAGTCTTCTTTTTCAAAAACTCCACAATGTACTCAGCAAGCTCTTCTTTTGGGCCATCTTCTTCTGTCCAGCCACTTTCGGGATCCTCTAAAGCAAGCATTGAAAGCTCATATAAAGGAGCTGGCTCCTAAAAATGAAGAAGGCAAAACTTTGGTTCATAATCAGCAAACTCTATTGGAAAGCTGTAACTTCTTCCTTCACATACTAATTAATTGTAATATACTATTTCTGGCCTGTAAAACTAACAGTCCTGTTTATCATAACCAGACTAAAAAGGTATGAATTTCTTTCTTCTTTCTCTGCAGTCCACAATCCCACAAAGCACTGATATTTTACAAGCAATCAACACTGTATTTCTGGAGATTGTATATTCAAATTAATTATTTGTCCCAATGTAATGATCAGCAGCAAAAATTGGTGTATAACTACAACTGACACTAATGACAAGCAGCCAAAATGACAATTTATCAGTAGTAACTACAAAATTACTATGTTTTCTACATTCTGTTCTTACTGAGAAACAAAACAACATTCCTGTAGTGGACAAAAGCCAACCTGACTATGCAATCAAAACTATGCATTTGTCTGAAAGGATAGACATATTGTAAATACTTTTTTTTTAAATTTTTTTCTACAGGATATAGCATAAAATTATACTTACAGACAACCTTAAGACTCCAAAGTTTGCAAAGTCATAAATAAGTATCTGGTAGAAGAGTTCTTGGCTAAATTGAAGCACAAAAATTAATTATATGGACAGGATCGCATGTGTCCAAATTACCATAATTATGAGGGGAAAGTAAGGATCATCCTGTGAACATCAGATATCCATATCTAGTCCTATCAATAAAGATCTTTAACTGAAGAGTTTAGGGGTTCACCTGGATTATCTAGATATTTATGATTAAATCTATTTCTTGGTTTCTGACATCATCAGCCACACTGGTGCTGAAAGGTTACATACTCAAGTATCCAATCGCTATGAATTTATTCCCTGATAATTTATATTTCAACTTCTTTACTCCTTTACTGCACTGTAAGAAATGCAAAGGAACTGGGAAAGTAACAGACATGTCTATCTCAAGTCTATTTTCTGATTTGTTAAAAAAATTTATGTAGCTGGGCCTGTAAGGCTGCATAGGCAAAATTACAAATATCGTGTTACAGTCATGCCCTGCAGATACTCTTAACCCAATTGGATACAATGTTTTCCAGGACTTTTCTGAAGCCTCTGCTTTATACAATGTGCTGTAGATGGTCCTGCAGCGAATCATCTTGATCATCACAGATCATCTAGATCATCATGAAATAAGAAAAAGTCTTTCCCTTCCCACTGTCTGTGAGCGCACAATACAGTAGGTGGCATTTTAATGACACTGATTCCCTGCAACTTTTCCCAAGTATGCCAGACTTGTTTCGACTATTCTGAATGGACTGCTTAATCTTTAGCCTCATGACTTTTCATACAGGCAACAAGAGAACAATGTTGTTCTCCCTGTCATTTCCTTCCTTCTTCTAATTAGCTCACAATTGGTATTTATTTCAGCTGCCAACAGGTCTAACAACTCTTTTACCTGAGTTTTGTTGTATTGAGAAGGTACAGTTTTGTCTGGTACTGGGCCAGAGCCCACTGGGGACTGACACAACCAACAAATGAGTGCTCATGTAGCATCTCCTGGAGCTCTGAAACAACAGAGAGGTGGGAAGAAACAAAAGAATGTCATTTCACAGTTGCAACCCTGGCCTCATTTATTTAGTTGGGTGGTTTATGTCTTTTTAGCATGAAAGTCTCAGGTTACTGTTCAGACACTCTTACACCCCTGCTTCTTCTTATATCCTTGTATGACCAATTACTCACAAGTTTTGAAATATTAATAACCTTAATGCATAGTCATACTATTAAAGTGTAAGGGAGAAGAGTTATTTAACATTTAAACTACAAATGCAAATTAGAAAAAAATAAAGATCCTGTGTTTGAATAGCCTTCCAAAGTTAATTTCCAGCCACAGGAGATTGGTGAGGAGCACATACATACTTCAAAAACTGCAGATGTAACCAGCTTTGCAACAAAATCTAGGTATTATCAAACTGAATTTTAGAGGTGTGATAGAATAGATCCGTATTTTTTTCATAGTTTCTTTTCTCTCACAAAGTAATTTTTTTTAGAAATATATGTATGAGTGAGAAGGCTGGGAAAGGTATAAGAAGATTTCATAAAAGAGTTAATTTTAGACATTCCACCAAAAAAAAAAATCACTAGTTGCCATCCTTGGGAGAAGATTTTTTACAGATGTTTGGCACTGCAGTCACAGCATGTGCAAAGCACTATGCTCATTTCACTAATTCCACTGTTATGTTTTCTAAAGAAATGTAACAGACTGAGAAAAGATTTCTCTCTTTCCAAAGTCTCTTTTAGATATTTCTTACAGATTTGAAGATGAGACACAACCTCAGGCAGTTTCACAAATTTTATCATAAATTTTGTGACATTTTTGGGTATTTAGTGGTAGAATAACAGTAATTTTGAGAAACAAGTCATGCTTACTTGCATGTGCCTGGTTACTAATTTCCTCCTGGAGAGTCAACACACTAGTCAAGTTGATAATTCTTCTTCTAGGGGTGCAGGCAGCAGTCATGTCCTTTCTGGTGTCATCTTTCTCCACTTCTATATCCATGTCTTCCCGTGGTCTCTTCCTACAATACCAAAACAAAAGGAATTATGTTCAATTCTCCTATCACTTAGGCCAAACACAGCAACAGATGAGATGCTCAATTCACATGCTGTATGTTAACACAGGAAATGCAGACAGTTTCCCAGAAAGACAGTTTTATTTTGCTTCTGAGGAATAATTTGTTAGGAAAGGGTAGTTCAGAATTTTAAGAGAATTTGTGACACTAATATCAATCCCGTTAGACAACTGTTGCTTAAGCACCAAGCAAGTCTGGCTCTTTTTGACACATCAAAAATGTTCCTATTTCTAATAGTTTTCTTTTACATATCCATTTTTCTGTAATACTGGGGAGAGGGAATCAGATTCCCTCAGAAGACTGTGACCTCTTGCAACAGCTCCTGCAGGAGCTATAAAAAATTTAAGCAAGCACTTTAGCCTTTAATAGGGTAATGCTTGTCAAATTCAGTGATACAGTTTCCATCCCTCACAAAAGGGAGGCTTCCAGAATGAGACAGACCAGTATGATCTCCCTAAACTAATGCCATGATTTATACTGCTCCCTTTCAGCATGCACAGAAATGCTATTCCAGTCACAAAATTTATCACAAGTTATATAATTTACAGTTCACAGATTAGATTTAATTTCTCTATAGAATGTCATGACAAGTTATTCTTGATAATTTTTCCCTTCTGGAAAAGCAGAAGCCCTAAAAGATCAGAAAAAATTATTGTTTCAGGGCTATGCCATGAAATATAGGTAGCCTTGCACCAGTTCAGGAAAGACGGGACTTACCGAGAAGGCACAGTCTCAGGAGACAAGCGTCCACTCTCGCTTGGCCCCCCAGGCTTCATGGGATTCTCCTGAACATCAGCCATTTCAACCAGGTCACTGACTTCTTCCATTTCAGCATCCTGGGGCCTGTCTGCACCCTCTGGAGGTCCTGCATTAACCCCTGTTGTCACTTCAGTGGGGCCTGCACTTAGGGAGTTGTTCACTGGCTGAAGAAAAGCATCCATTTTCTGCTCTCGGGAATCAGTGCGGACCATCTGATGTGCATAAACTTTATCACTGCTTCCCTTGGTAGCCACAGAAGAGTTTGCTGCTGATTTTACTACCTCATTGGAAGAGCACTCAGGCCCTGGAAGCAATGTCTTCATTCACATATGAGGAAGCAAAGAGAAGAGATTGAACAACAAGAAAATAAGAAGCAGAAAGATTAGTCACACTTCTCACAGTATCTTACTGCTCAGAGGCAAATTTGAAACCCCCAGCAACACAGTGTCAACTGCTTAAAAGGCCACCAGCTTTGCACTTGCTGTCCACATAGAGTGAATGTCATCATCTTGGCAGTTAAAACCAATGGTTGCCATTCCTTTGTCTCAAAAGAAAAAATCTTTAAAGTAAAAAAATCACAAGGAAATTAGCTTGTATAAAAATTGTAGTAATTCTTATGCTATGCTTTACATAAAGAGAGAGAGTATCTTCCTGACTTTTTTTCTGATAAAATTAAATCCAAAGTGTTATCAAATACACAGAACAGTTTCCTCAATCCCATCTTGTTCACATAAAACAGGGCAGTATAAAATGAAAAAAAATTTGCCACATGTGAAGACTAACACATTTATAAAATCAAGACAACTAATCAGGTATGTGACCGAAATGTACTTAAAATGTTGTCATACTTTCATACTTTTTTTTCTCTCTTTTGCCATATTGTTAACACTGGTACATTGAAGTAACGTGAAACAGAGCAAAGATCTAAAGGTACTGGTACAACACTAGTAAGTGCCATATCTGCAAAGAAATTACTATTGAACAGAGTAAATTATCCCTGATCATTAAAATAATGCAGAATTGCCATCACTCCATAGATATTCTCACCTGAGTGAAATACATCCTTGAGGAATTAGAGCCCAATAACTTGCTCTCTACATGTTGTTGCACACGCTCCAGAATACTGTCTTCATGAAGAAAATGGACCTCATGTTTTGTAGGATGCACATTCACATCTACATTCTGGGGGGCTATTTCCAGGCTGGAAAATGTTTTAAAATAAGTTAACGTAAAATATCCCATGGATGGCAGAGAAACCAAAAATTGGCTCAAATTTGACAAAATTTGTCAGCCTTGGGGTTGTTATTCCAGACAAGTCAAAAAGATCCTGAAAACTACTAGTTATATTACAGTCAGACTTGTTTAGACAATTAAAAAATAATCCAAAATCACTCACCAAAATGAGCTTACATTGGTAAGCTTAAACCAAACTCTCCACTGAACAACTACAAAAACCCACTTTTAGAAATATCTTATACTAGCAGTGTCTCATGAATTAATAGGAAAGGACTTCAGCTGAAATTACAGACACTCACTACTTCTAAAAATAAGGTCTGTCTTTTTAAAATTTCCTTAATATTATTAATTATCCCCTGCCTGGCAATTAATTACCTCAGTGCAGTGCTTAACACTATCATGAGAAATGTCCTTCTAAACCTACTCACCCTAGTTATTTACATCCTACAAGACAGTATTAAAAGGCTATTCTTCCTATTACTTTACCTTAAGTATAGGAATGGGTGCGTGCTTTTTGGCAAATAAGCAGCGTACACAGTTTCTATGGCTTTGCGCAGAGCGGCTGACTCTACCAACCGATCTGAAACACAGAACACAGCGCTGTTTCCAAAGAGCTACAACACACTGAACACTGCCCAGCTCCTCTTTCAGACAAACATCTTCACGCTTTTTGTGTCTTCAAAGGGAATCTGTTATACCCATTTTCCCCCAAGACCTATTTATTCTTCATATAGAACCAGGAATAGAGAGTATTTCTCTCAGCATGTTTTACATGTAGAGGTATTTTTTCCCATAAATACTCAAATAAACAGGCTATCTTTCATTATTTCATACAGTCAACCCATGCCAGTGTTGCTACAGAAGAGAGATCAATTAGTGTAAGCTGGCAGGACACAGGCATAACCTTGATACACCAAAGTTTCCTTAGGTCCAGTCTTAGCTGTTTTCTACTAAATACAGTGCCAAGTGTGATGCACATTACAAATCAAAAAACACTTTAAGATTTACAACTGTAATACTTATTCTTAAAAGTAATTTTAAGAATGCTTATGCACTTTGTAGGTCTTCAGAAAGTTTTGTTTTTCTGATTATGTAAGCAACCTATGACTGTACAAAATGCCGCCTTTTTTTTAAACTTACGGTTTATGAAGAGTAAAAATATACATTTCTTCACAGAGTAGTTTGCATTAGTGATGTAACCTTTCATTTTAAAGGCCAGATTTGCATCTTCGCAGCCCACTTCTATGAGTTCCCTATTAAGTTTGACAAACACGAACAAAAAATTAATTCTTCCGTCGATGTAAATTTTGAACAGTACTCACAAGCAATGACATTCTGTTTTGCCAGTTGGCAGGGTCAGCACAAAAGACACAGGCATCAACTTTAAGGGATGAGTGTAATTAACTACAGTTCAAAACAGCAAAGAATTACAAAAGGGTAATATAAGTAATGCACCTAATCATGACTACAAAAGATTGCCTACAGTGATTAAGACAATATATCACCAGTTACCCTAACACTTTACCATCCTCCAGATCCACACATCAGCTGAGGAGCCCCAGTCACAGCAAAGGACTGGAGAACCACTCCTGCTAACTGGGAAATCCTATACAGTATGTCCAAACATAGGTGAAGACTCCACCTTTGATGGGAAAGGGTCCAGCTTTTATACTGTTGAATAAAAAAGATCACATAATTCTAATGCAGAAATAACTGGTTTCATTCTCCTCTTGGGTTTCACCCAAAGCCTGGCTGGGGCTCAAGGAGGAACCAAGGAAGTTGGCTTTGACCATATACCTCCAAACAAGGTCAGATGTCTGATTTCATGACCCTGTCCATCCTCTAAATATGGAAAGATAAATATGTTCTTATCACACTACATATTTTGCTAATGATCATGTGTAGTTTGCTAATGAGCAGATATAAATATCATGTAACATATGGTTGGAAGGTTCATCTAAAGGTCAACTTTGGCTCAGGGCCTATTGCTCAAGTCTCACTACTTCATATACTGATCTATCTTCTGTTGCCCTGATTTTTAAAAGTGTTAAGTTTTCTTTTATAGTTCTTTTGTAAGTTTTAAAGTTCTCATAAAACTTCTTTAGCTTTCTGATAATGTTCACATGTTTGAGAGCTAGAGTTCCCACACAATTTCATGTATAAATAGAATAATTTACATATTTTTCTGTGGGTAGAGAGAAATGATTAATTAATCTTTGGACCAGTGCAGTTGGACAGGTGGTAATTCCATCCTCCAATCTAGTCACCTTTAGAATTCTATAAAGACCAGATGTTTGAATAGAACTGGGTCTTCTCTTTTGAACTTACCAAGCTTCTGTGTACACATTTTGTGTCCAATAGTGACAATCTTCTATCACAGTTAATGAAAACATTAGAATTATTTGAGAGCTCAAACACTGATTGCTGGGACATGGTAATTATTTAACCTGAACTGCATAATTTCCTCTAAGTGTAAATTGGTAATGTTGTATGGTTGGAATCTGTAAAATTACCCCCAATATCTTTTTAATACTGTAACATATCACAGTATCCACAGCATTATAATCTATTGATAATTCTAATATGCATTTCATTGTTTAAGTCATTGACAGTGATTGACAAGAACACTTCAAAATTGTCTGCAGCCAAGAAAGAATAAACACTTTTTTTTGACTACTTTGTCCACTTTTATGTCTTGGTGGTCTGTTAAGAAGTCATTAAAATGTAAAAACTTCTCTCTTGCTCATGCACATAAATCCTAATGTTAACTATTTTCATAACAGTTTTAATAATTTTTGTAATTCATTAGTCAAGGAAAATCCACTTAGTAGTTTGTGAGCACAGCTCTCAAGGTGTTATGCCAACTTTTAAAGTTAACATAGGACAGACTTAAGAGCTATTTACTTCCAATTCAACCTCAATATATACCAAGTACCATTTTTATTTATGTTCAGTTTTTAACACCATATTGAATTGGGTAAATTATTTTTTGAATGAAATTATCAAAACATTTACTTTAAAATGGACAATTTATCTTGAACCATACAGAGGAAAAATTCTTACCAAATAAGCATTCATAGTAGAAATAAATGAATGCATAGCAAAGAAATACATGTAACACTGCAAACCTCATTACTTCACAGCCTCTCTATTTTGCTGTACTTCCTAATGGTGTTTTTGTGAATTAGAAGTTACATTCATTAAATGTGAAACTTGATTTCAGTCAGTAGCAGAACAGAATCAAAGTGACACCCAAATATTCATGGGACAAATACATACAATGGATTCTTCAGAAATGAAAACTAAGTCTCATAAAGAGAATTTTTCCAAAAATGGCAGATACAGCTTCAAAAAAATCATCTTGGTTTTTTAATTTTTCTATCTGATTTACACAGCTTCAGCTAATGTAGGTTTTGTCAAAATAAGAAACCATAAGGTTTCAGAAAAAAAAATATGAGTAGCTTCAAAATTTATCAGGTAGCAGACAGTAAGAAGAGGTAAGATTTTCATGGTATAGGATGAAATCAGCAACTTGTAGAGAACACAGGTTCAGCTTGCTCTTTTTACATGAGGACACAGAAAGTTACAAGTAGATGCTTCCTTTTCAGTGCAGTAAAGGAATAATTTTGTAACTTTCCTCTTCCCTTTGGTACACAAAAAACGTCACACATTCTGAAAAGAAGGAAGAGCTCTCTAATTGCAGCACTCCCTCTTCTCTGAAATTAATCATGAACGAAGCAAGAAAAGTTATCACAGACGGTGGTCTTTAAAGAGAAAAGGGAGGGTGATTCCCTGGAAAGCTTCATATCAACAGGAACTTGACATCAATGTACCTGCTAACAGCATTTCCAAAGATGGCCCTGATGTTGTCCACTGTTGAGGCATTGGATAAAGTTCTAACATCTGACACAGTGTCACCTTGCTAAAGAGAACAGGAATGAGTATCAATCAATTCACCTATTTGGAGGAAGTTTTAGAACTACTTTAAATTAAATAATAACATTTCTAAAAAAAACCACAGGAATGACATAACTTCATTATATTGTTTTGTACTATTTACTTATTTATGTTCAAAGAAGCGATGGATGGTAAATGGCACATGTTTACAAGATCAGCTAGAGCACATCAGACCCGCTGAGGCTAGTAACTCCACCCTGGAAAGTGAGGAACACTTTATTTACTGAACTCAGTTCAGTAAATAATTACCAAGAATAGCACAGAACAAAGATAATCTACCCCAGCCTCTTTCATACAGCACTTAGTAACCAGGTCCTCTAGAGAAGCTAAACAACCCATAAAGCTAAACCAAATACACCACTCACCACACAGAATCCTCCAAACTCCTGAGAAATCTATTTTTGTCTTGTTTACTTCTAACTGATGTGCTTTCTATCTAAACTGCACCAACATACCCTTCAACATTTCAGTATAAGGGAAGGCTCTCTGTGCTGTTCCTGCTGCAAAACATAGTGCAAATTTTCTGGCATTTTCAGATATACATATTATGTATATATACAGGCACATACAGACACACTGTGAAGTTACAAAAACTTTATCTACACACCTTTTTAACTGAAAAGCTGATGCCTGAGTTATGGATGGCATACCTGGAAAACAGATAAATATAAGTCTGCAGTATGTGGAACAAAAGGTAATTGTTTCCCTTGACTGGTGAAAAGCAGGTAGTAATGGGGGCAAGCAATTTCACTTCCTGTTAGACAGTAATGCAATTTGAGCCAAGCTGAGCTTTTGCAGACTGAACAGCATAAACAAAAAAAGCGTGTCCTATTTAGAAATCAATTGTAACCATTGGAAATTCAAGGATCAGCTTCTGCAGACCTGTTTTTTTCAGTTTCACTGTACAGGTTTAACTAAAAAAAACCTCAGTATAATAGAATCAAGTCTCAATTGCTATGGAAAAGCATCTGAATAATAGCTGGCCCACCCTTATCACTTCCCCTACCTAGACAGTTCAGCTATCTGTGATCCCATGGCTGAGATCTGATACACTACAGGCGTGTAGTCTTGGCTCAAAATTCTAGGGAAATTACTGCACTGTGAGAAAAACACACCATAGAACCTCGCAAGATGAGAAATGTGAAAATGCAGGCAAAAATTAGACTGCTGTGACTGTGAACTCAAAAATTCAAGAGGAAAAAAAACCCCAAAATTAAGTAATAGAAAAATCCTAATGAGAAAGAACAACCAACGAGCTTGAGGGCTGTAAGTCAGCAAGACTTCACATCATCCTGTTTGACAGAGCAGCAGGATCTGACCCTCCACCTCCTGGCTGAAGTCTGCCTGACTCTTGAATAGTTCATTTAGGGAATAGGCTAAATCTTGGTACACAGTCTTGCCTCTCTTTGCTACCTTTTGTGTCTTCTGAAAGTGTAAAGCAGTTCTTTTGCTTAAATTGTGTAGATCCTGCTTGCTAGACCTCTGCACGCTATGGAAGACTACAGCAGTGGCAAAAGAGGCAACAAAGGGGCCCAGGAAGGGAACATTCAATAGCTAAAATGATATTACTCCTTTTTGGGGATGTGAAAGTTGCCATTCAGCTTTTCTGTATTCAGCCAAATCTCAATGCTCCTGAGCAGTTTTTACATTAATTCTATTCAGCCCAGGTACATTTAAAGTTCACTCAATCAAGTCCATCAGCATTTCTTTGCAGGAATTTTCACAGATAATCAATAGCTACAAACAGAACACACTACTTCTATCTGGATTTTTCACATCAAATTGGACAGACTGTTATCTGACACTGCACGCTAACAAATAATTCAAAAAAACCATAACAAAATCACCATCAACAACAACAAAATGACACCAAACACACAGCTGCCAGTCCCCCTGAAGAACCACAGTATTCCCCATGGCGGTATATAAAACTGGGAGCCTCCTATTTTAATTTACCTGCTAACAACTTCTAGTATTTTTGCATATTCTTCATTTGGGTTCTTTAAAGCCTTCCTCCTTGTATTTACATTGTAAAAAAGATCTTCAACCTACAGAGAAAAAGTTCACAATTAAAAACAATTTTTAAAATTCTCTCTTACCATAGAATTAAGCTAAATCCATCTTGTTAATTTTTAATTTATATATACATTTTCTGAGAATACTTTGGTTTATGAAAAATCAACTTTCAGTTTATTCCTTAACTCTTAGGTTCACCTAACAAACTGCAACTTCAGAGATGATACTGTTATGTACCTTACAATGTACTTGGGGCAAGGGAACAGAAAAGGAACAAGAGAGAACAGGCACAAAAACCTACTGTGATCTGAGTTCCTTGGTTTCCAGCACAGGGCTTTGGAGGGGCTTTGATTTTTCCATCACTGTAAGTAGCCCTAGAAAAAAAAAAAAAAGTTGTCAGTCATCCAGATTTACATGAGGGCAGACATGGACAGAGAAAAACAAAGGATAAAAACAAAAGAAATCCTATCATTGTCACGCTCCTCCCAGCAAAGAATTTGGGACACTGAAAATTAGCTTCTTTCACTTTTCTGCTAGAGTAAAACTGCCTTCATTAATTGTCAAAACCAGAGGGGAAGTGGGGGAAAGGGAATAATAGCAAAGGAAAGGAAGCAGATCATGGCACATGCGTTTTGAAAATGTGTTACTGAGACTTTCCCTCTAAAGGCAGGATTGCTGCATTTTTTTCTTTCTTTAATAGCTAGACACGGCCTAATAACAATTCTTCCACTAGACTTTACATTTCAGTTATGCTAACAAGAAACTCTTGACTTTAGTCCAAGATCTGTTTCCTTTGACACATCTCTCTAACTTTATTAGCTGTAAGACTTATGTGGGTCAGAAATCTCTTAGGCTCAAAATCCTGTTAGGATTACAGCTAAGAAAGTTAAAGAGATGCATAAATTCAAAGGACAGACTTTTTCTTTTCCTCTAACGTACCCTGTATGTTTAATGCAAGAAAGACCATAGCCACACATCTTTTGAAAAACCAAGATTCAGAACATCTCTTTTTTTCCCCACTCCCTTTTCTTAACAGCAGTTAAGAAATTAATGGATAAGCTTACAATTTAGATTAAGTTTTCAAAAGAATATTCAAAACTCTTTTTGGATAGGATAATGCACCTATTGTATCATAAAGATATGATAAAAAACTAAGCTGTAAGCTCCTGAGACTTGTGAAATTTGCTAGACATGGTGCCCATAATATATATGCAACTTTCTATTCATATGCAACTATCTATTCTGAAATAGAGAAAAAGACAAATGTTTAACTTACATTAGATAGTGAAATAGAAGTTCTCTCAAGATTTCTTGCCTCCCCATCCCACCTCCACCAATTTTAAAATAGATTATTAAGCTAAAGCTTACCTTTACAATTGAAAAAAAGCATTTTCTCACATTCCAATTCTTTTTGATACCTGCCCTTACCATACGCTCCTCCATAACAGGAGCTCTGAAATGGATACATGTTTGTTATTGCATGCAGCAGAAGTCACTCGGATATTAGGCAGCATACCTGAATGCACACTTTGCATCAGCTGTTTTAGTTGTTACTGTAACATGGGCAACATGACTGATGCTAGCCAAGGCCTAGAAAAAGAGAAAGCATCTTTGTAAACCTTGCTGAGCCATGTCCACACTTTAAACACTATCACTAAATTTCAATATACCACTTGCAAGCAGTAAATAAAAATCCCTACAAGGAAATTGCAGGTCAATAAAGCATAAACAATTTTTAGTATCTATAATACTAAACTTCCAGTTATTTTATCCAGGAGATTGTTCTGGCTTCCCTAATATTTCGTTATCTCTGATGATGCAAGTGGTTAACCATGTAGCATAACTAAAAGAAATTTACAAAATTATTACAGTTGTGCCTTTTTCTTTTTTGTGTTAGCTAGAAAGCAGCTGGAAGATTTTAGCTGCTATTCTCTCACTCTTGCCCAAGTTCTTCTCTTGACTGTAAGTAATATTACAATGTTAGGTGAGAATGGTTTTCCTGGAAAACTCAATGGATATGTCTATACAGTTAAAACCAGCCTTGGGATCTGACTCCACTGGCTGTGGAGATGATTATGTTGAAAGTGTGTGAGGAGAGGACCCAAGCAGTCTGGTCTCAGGAGCATGTGAGCATCAGTGTATCTGAGCACAGGACAAACACTCATATATCATGTTCATTCAAAGGGAAAAGCCAAACTCATCCTTGACTGTTCTTCCAGATACAGTCTATGAGAGTATAAAGAACCAGTATATCTGAGGGGTTCGAGATACTAACCTTGTCTAACAGCAAACACAAAGGAAGACCATTGTACATTTTGCACATTTAGTTTTAAGCGTGGTATTTAGACAAATGTCTGACATAGAAGATTCACCTCCTACTCAAATCTTCCACTGTCTTTTACCTGTAGGTTCTTGAATCATCATTTAAGAAGACAGACTTTGTTTCAATTAAAAAAAAATCTTATTCCAGAAAGCAAAAAGAATATATGCCTCCCTATAGGCATCCACCTAATCTTGAAAGACACTGAAGTGTATTTTGAACTATATTCACATCGAAGACTCTTTCAGAAAACAGAAGTTTCAGTAAAGAGTACTGGGAATGTGATACTATGTACAACCCACTAAAACAGAATAACAGCAATGAACAGTTTCAAAACCTTGATGAAGAGCTTACCTCGCCCCTAAAACCATATGTAGAAATACTAGCCAAGTCTTCAAATTTTTGCAGTTTACTTGTAGTAAATCTCTCACATACAATGTCAAGATCTTCTTTCTATGTGAAAGGGACAAGCAACAGTCACTTTCCGAGTTTTTTCAAGATCAGAAACACTTAAAACCTTATAAATTTTTAAAAGGTAGTATCAAACAGCAGCATACACCTGTCAACTTTGTTTACTTACTCTGATACCACAGCCGTTATCTTGAACCTGGATGAACTTCAGACCACCTTCTTTAACTACTACCTGGATACTCGTAGATTTAGCATCCAAACTGCAGAAACCAAGAAACCAAGAAATCAATTTCAATCCCAGAGTTCTGTTTAATATCTTTATCCGTGATCTGGATGAGGAGATTGAGCGCAGCCTTATTCAGTTTACGGATGACACCAAGTTGGGCTGAAGCATTGATCTGCTGGAGGGTAGGAAGGCTCTGCAAAGGGATCTGGACAGGCCAGACTGATGGGCTGAGGCCAATGGTATGAGGGTCAACAAGATGAAGTGCCTTGGGTGACAATAACCCCACACAGTGCTACAGGCTGAGAGAAGAGTGGCTGGAAAGCTGCCATGTAGAAAAGGACCTGGGGGTGCTGCTCTAACAGCTGTCTGAACATGAGCCAGTGTGTGCCCAGGTAGCCAAAAAGGCCATGACATCCTGTATCAGCAGCAGTGTGGCCAGCAGGACCAGGGCAGTGATTGTCCCCCTCTACTCAGCACTGGTGAGGCCACACCTCAAATCCTGTGTTCAGTTTTGGATCCCTCTCTACAAGAGAGACATTGAGGGGCTGGAGTGTGTCCAGAGAAGGGCGATGGAGCTGGGGAAGGGTCTGGAGCACAAGGCTGATGAGGAGAGGCTGAGGGAGCTGGGGGTGTTTAGCCTGGAGGAAAGGAGGTTCAGGGGTGACCTTACTACTCTCACCTCCCCGAAAGGAGGTTGTACCAAAGTGCGGGCTGGCCTCTTCGCCCAAGGAACAAGTGATGGGTCAAGAGGAAATGGCCTCGACTTGTGCCAGGAAAGATTTTGACTGGACATTAGGATACATATCTTCACAGAAAGGCTAGTCAAGCATAGAAAAGGCCGCTAAAGGAAGTGTTTGAGTCGCTGTCTCTGGAGGTAAACACCTTAAGATGTGGTGCTTAAGGACATGGCTTAGCGGTAGATTTGGAGTGGTGGGTTAATGGTTGGACTTTGCGATCTTGGAGTTCTTTTCCAACCTAAACGATTCTATGAATAATTAACCTGACACCGAAAACAAACAACTCATAAGTTTCTCAAACAATAACAAAACGAGGCGGAGCACAAAGGCAGACAGAGACGCGGCTCTGCGAGCGGAGCCGCTTCCCGCGCGCTCCGCAGGGGCACCCGCGGGCACCGCCCCTCCCCGGCCCCCGGGCTGAGCGAGGGGCGGCCCCCGCCTTACCAGTTCTCGATCATCTCCTTGATGGCGTTGGCCGGCCTCTGGATGACCTCGCCGGCGGCGATGCGGTTCACCACGGCCTCGTCCAGCCGCCGGATGGCGCCGGCCATGGGCGCCGCCGGCCACCAGCCGCGCTCGCGCCGCCGCCGGGCGGGAAGCGGGCGGGGGGCGCGCGCGCCGCC
>QUSF01000003.1:46410888-46449072 GCA_003676055.1 Chloebia gouldiae
TTTCTCTCTTTCATGTCAAAACAATGGCATTTTCTCTCTTTCATGTCCAGTTTTAATGGCTTCAATCAAAAGCCTCTCCTGGAAAAAACTTAAACCTAGACTATGCATAAAAACACTTGACACTTATGAAATTGGACCTTTTTCATCAGTCCCTATTGTACTTACTTGGCCCAGATAGAGCTTATTTATTCCACAACTCCCAAAAACATTGTTTCACAGCTACACATAAACAGAAATAGAAATATTGAGGACTGTGCTGACCCAAAACCTACCATAGTTAAGGGAGAGGTTCCCACTGGTTTCAGTCCATTGCATCAATCTAATTCTCTGGGAGCATTACTTCAGGCTGACCTACTGCCCTGGGTTGTGACCAATTCAGAGCAGAAATCACTGAATTTAGAGAGGAGCCCCTCTTTTGTTTTTTTCTTTATTTCCTTAATTTAGAAGCAGCAGTATCTGTTTTCCAGCACACAGCACACTGCCACACTGCAGCTTGAGTCCCTAAGCAAACCTGCCTGGCTACGTCCCTGAGCATGCATGTAGGCACAGCACCAGCACACACAAGTCACACTGTGGCACACAGATCCCTTCTGACCTGCCTGACAGCCCTGCCTTTCTTCACACAGTCAACAGAGAGGGGTCACATTAAGGGAACAGGACACTAGAAGTGATCCTGTATAACCTTACAAGTCTTTTGGCTACCCCTTCCTCTCTCTAACATTTAGGCTATGTAAACATCACCTAGATATTTTGTTGTTCTTACCAAAAGATGCTGTTACAGTTTAAGAAAAGGAAAGAAAAGAGTGGTAAGAAAGAAAAAAATAGAAAAATTAAAGAAAAAAAAAAAAAAAAGATTGGAGACCTTAAGATATCATGCCAGAGCAGACAGATCAGATAATTTTAGAGGACAGCAATAGCATTTCTTCCCCTCCCCAGAAGTGCAGCCAGCACATTTGGTTTCTTTTTCAGTATCTGTCCCATGTTTATTATTAAAACACGTCATCACCATCTAATCACCACTGGAATCGAAAGTAACTTTTCACAGGAGCATTCTAAAATTAGAGAGTGCCAATTAAAATTCATGCAAACCCAAAGTACTGTGCTGTAAAGAAACTACGGCCAACATCATGAGCAAATGCAACCATACTTGCCCATTTCAGAGTGCTGATACTTAGTTTTTAGTACTTATTTGTTTGCGTTTCCCTCCTCTAAGACCAATGCCGCAAAACCGCGGGGCTCTGCAGAAACCTCCTCCTCCTTACCCCGTGGGCACAGCTCTAAGTGGCACCCAAGAGCCTCCCGGCTTCCCGCTCCGGAGAAATCGCGGTGCGCTTCTCCCCGAGCAGCCTCCCCGGCGCTTGTCGCCCTGCTCCACGTCCCGCAGACAGCTGGGGCCAGCCTGGGGTGCCGGGGCATCGTGGCGACGGGACATGGCCCTTCCTGATATAATGGGAAGGCTTGTGCCAGCAGCGGCATGGGTCCGGGCGGGATTCCAGCGCGGCTGCACCTGTTGCGGGGCACCAGGCGGGACAATCAGCTGCGTGGCTAATATTAACCACCCGTGCTGCCAGCGCCGCGGGACTGCAGCGGGGACAGCGCCAGGATCCAGGCACACAGCAGCTTGCAGCGAAATAATCGTCCCGCTTTGCCTTTAGTTAATAGGAAACAAACCAAAAAGAGCAGTGAATATCTTGCCGGACAGATAACCTACACTGAAGTCCCAGAATTGTTCAGTCCTTTCCTGTTTGTTTCATTAGCCTGCTTTTACCTCTGGCAGTGGTATAGGTCTTTTCAGAACTTCTGGCTGTAAGTAGGAAAATGTACCCTGGTACTTATTGTCTCTGCTGCCTTGGCTCTGATAACCTCAGGTCCTCCAACAGCCAGAGGAGAAACACCAGGCTGAGGCTCAGCTGTGCTGAGGGTGACAGTCACACGATCACTTTGCTTAGTGGCATGCTTTGATTTGTGGCTACTGGGAAAGCACCATGACAGACAGTGCTGTTGCACACAGCATGAAGATAAAGTAAATTATTCTGTGACTCATAAAAATCAAAATCAAAAAAGCCCTCCTGCCCAGCATAACCTGCAATCATAACAGCATGTTAATGCCCTCCCTAAAATAAAACATCCACAGACTGGGGACACTTTTTTTTTTTTTTTTTTTTTTTTTTTAGGAATTTTTGCACTGCTTAATTCCCTCTTCTCCCTGGATATTGCAGATGTCTCCAGGCACCAGGGGACACGATGAAGGCATGCACTGCAGAAATGGTAAGCACCAGAGGGCAGCTTAAATGCGGACGTGAGCTCCAATGACAAATTCTCTGACTGAGCTGTTCATAGCAGACCTCCCACATTCTTAGCTATAAGCTTCTCTGGTGCATCCATTTTGTTTCCATAGAATGACTACGTTCAAGATGGAATGGATGGAAAGACTGTAAGACCTTGCTTTCTACAAGACCTGTCTGGAGGGAACAGGATCTGATGGTGACAGTCTCTGTGCAGAAATATATGTAGAGAAATATATGTGAGGAAGCTCTCATACTGGTTTGTGAAAGGTGCAAAGTCCTTCTGCTGGTTGTGTCCTGGCTAGATTGTTATTTTAAACTATATCAGGGACCAGATGGTGCTTAAAAAAAAAAAAAAAGTGATTATAAGCTAAAATTTAAAAATACACCAGAAGCATTTACATTTATGAAACTGTAGGAGAATTAAAGGGACAAACACCAAAAGTAAATGCAGTGTGACCTTGGCTTCCGAAGAAGAGAGCTGCTGCTGAGAAAGATAAAATGAAAGTGGATGTTTCCACTTCTGCAAAACGTGGGAGGCTCCCTAGACAGCTCAATTAGAGCGAAAATGTGACACAGCTGAATCCCTACATTTTTCCTGCATCCTCTGAGTAACCTCTTTGATCCCTGGAGAAAATAAACTTGATTAATTTCCACAGCGAACTCTCTCATGTGATAGTAATATATAAACCTGGCCAAGAACTAGTCAGGGTCCTCCTTCCCTGCTAGCTGTATTGTTCCCTGCTAGCTGACCAAATCAAGATGGGCTTGACAGACTGCAACAGCCAAATAGTGTCTCTTCATTCTCTAACTAATCATTCAAGTAGTTCAGTTTAAATATAGTTCAATTTAACCAGAAAAACCTATCTTTAAACTAAATCTTAAAAAGGATTAAGAATAAAATTTACATTTACATCTTTCAAATGGCAGTATTTCTAGATTTGAAAATTTTTCATGGTATTTTACAGCCTTTCAGAGAAAAGATGTCAGGTGATGAAAGCTACATAATTCAGCCTGCTAGAGAAAGAACATTTCTCTTAAGGAATGTGGATTCAGATCCACATCTTCCAGTCCTTATAATGCATGCCAAACTGGAACATGGGAAGTCTGCTTTGTCTTTATCAGACACAAGCTGTTAAGTGACTATGTGCAGCCACCTATATAAACAAATCACTTAAATTAGTCTTAGCTTTGTTCAGTTTCTGTCAAAGGCATTAAGCTTACTATGGAAGAAAATTACAGCTTTCCTTAAAAGAGGAAGGCACCAGACACGGGTTTAGTGAGGAATCTTTGTGGCTGAGGCATGTGTTGCATATCCATTTCAGGAAGTGTGTGTCCTCAGCCAGAATTCTCATGACAAATAATTCAAGCTAAATGAAAACCAAATCTAATTGCAAAGCTTGAGTTCAGGTAGGAGACTATCTCACCTCTGAGAGCACTGGGATGTAACTGTTTCCTTCAAGCTTCTATTGCATACGGGACAACCTGCCAGCACATACCACTAGAAGGTAAGCATATCAGGACAAAATCTTGACGTGCAAAGCCACATTCTCCAAGAGATTTATAGTAAAAACCAGAGAGACTCGGGAAACTACTTATTTCTTTCTCGGCCTCAGCTCCCAACCCTCTGCTTTTCAGTCTAGCATCAAGCCAAACATTCCTGCAGGCGCAGCGTGTCCCCTGATGGCCACCATCCTTCGAGCTGTAATTCAAGAACCCGAGCACAGCTGGTGTCATCACTCAATATTGCGCAAGCCCTTAGAACACAAAACAAGCTGTTCAGGTGCTGGCAGGAGGCTAGTGTTGGAGCTGGATATGCCTGCACGCAATTCCCACAAGAGATTTTACCCTACTGCCGAGTTTTCTCATGTATATGTTGATTTTGTTTTTTATAGTACCATAGAACTTCTAGGGAGTGTATGGTCTCCCATGATGTTGTTGACCTAGCTTGCTATGCATTATCAGAAGAATCAAAATTACAATAATGAGAATAAAAGCATTTTTTTATTCCAGCCCCTCCAACCCCTGTATTTTAAAATGTATTCCCAGGGGTATTAAAGGACAAAAATTAGATACAATTAGGTCCACAAGAGTTGGATGCTCAAAAGAAACACTTGGCTGATGCCTTGTTGTGGAGATGCCTCTAATTTTCAATACAACTGTTCCAAATATCTGCTATTGAATTAACTCATTTGTACTTTGTCACAGCAAAACTGAAGAGCTTAATCTATAAGTTATATTGAAGATTAGGCAAATCAAAGTCATAGCTTTTTTTTTTTCCAAAACACGTGGTGCTTAGAGCTGTGACAGAGTGTACAAAATAAATAAATTATGTCCCCTTCCCTGTCTACAAGAAACTACCCACCCCAGCTTAAGATACAAATCACTCTAAGGAAGACATCTGCAATTTAATACTGTTGCTATTTTAGTTGAATAGGTAGAATAAATTCTTAAAAGGTAAAAGCAATATGCAAGTTTCCAGCTAGTCTGTATGTACAAGGGAATATTCACATATTTCTGCAACAGGACTTTAACTTGGCAGAATGCCTTGATCACTAGACTAGAGGCTTATTTTTGAACCCTGTCAACCACCCTTTCATTACCCAAACAAAAATTTTAATGTTTTGATGCACATGGATCTGGATCTACTCTTATCTTCGGTTACTAATAATCATTACATTTTTGTTCTGTTTCAGTTTTTTAAATGTATCAGTTTATCTGAAAACTAGCAATACACATCCAGTGTGCAGAATAGTCTGTGATGTGCAGGGCTGTGTTGTAGGAGATAAGGCTGAGCACAAGCTCCTCTGCACTGCTCCTGAAGTGAGATTTCCAGAACACCCTAGCTCCATTCCTATTGAAGTCTTTAATTATGCAGTATCTACCACACTGGGGAAGGGTGGATTGGTCATCAGGTTACTCCAAGATTAATTCCAGGCCAAGCCTTATATGACAGATTGGTTTAATTTTTTTACAAAATAACTTCTGAGGACTTTGTTGCACCTACTCAGAGAAGCAGCTCCTCACCATATCCAAGTGCAGTGCTGCACCAGGGGTAGGACTGTGAACACACAAAAGCAGACATCTGTCAGCATCCTCCTACTCCCTTCATTAGGACTCAACATCTCCAGCAGTAAAGGTCAAGGCAGGAGCTTAATCCACAGAGTTACATGGACGTGTCACTGAGATACCTTAAAGAAATTCTGATACCATGAACTGAAGCAACTGACAGAGTCATGGAAGGAAGTCAATCATATCCAAAACTACACTGTATTTACCTGCAGACGAAAGCATGTCTCCCAAACTGCACAGATGTAAAAAGCTCCAATGCTTTTTTCTTGCAAGCACAAATAGAAAAGGCATCTCTGAGTCATGCAAAAAATACAGTGAAAACAATAATTTAACTCAGAAAATGAGTTTAGGAAAGTGTGAGGCATCTCATCAAAGGAAAACTGTGTCATGCTATGCAGACTATATTCAGCTCCTAGACTAGGAACATAATACACTTTCAATTTTTATATACTTCTTGACAGGCCATCAATAGCACATCAGTGGCAGCAGCAATATTGGCAAAAACAACCCCCGATTCAGCCCTGTACTGGGTACTGCTTTGCAGCAGCTTGTGTAACTCCCTCAGTATGTGCATCACCTTTTAGAAATCCCTGGGCTTGACAAAATCTTTCCTGGGCACAAGCTTGTGCTGACAGCAATAAAGTCTCTAAAATTTCCTAGCCATTCATAGAATCCAAATTAACAGAATTGCTGATATATAAAGACAGAGAAATGAAGATAGATATTATTCCAAATAATAGATATCAGAACTGACATAAAATTCGGCGCACACAAGACAGGAAAAGGGAATGGGAGTTGAGGAGGTAGTTCTGGATTATGAGCTAATTTGTCAACTGTGCTGCAGCATGAGGGAGAAAATGATCCTGTGACCTCACATCTTTGCTTTTCCAAACCAGCACAGCTTCACCAATTGCATCTCAGCCACCAGGGACTTGTGCAACTTCTGCTGTTTGACAAGAACCTAGCTGTGCCGATGAGCTGACAAATCCAAAATGCCTCCCGCCCCCAGTCCCTGCTGTGTGCCAAATTGCTATGTGTGCGCTTGTGCACCACTTAGAATCCATCTTCAGTGGTTGCCAAGAATGACCCCCTCCCAGTCTCTCCAGCAGAAAGAAGCCCAGAGAGGGAAGTGGGGGGAGATGGAGAGGCAGAGAGAGAGGGAGTATGCTGTGCACTTAGAAAGCCAACTTTTATTTTTAGAGATGTGAAGTAGTGCTCAAACACAGCTTGCTTTTTCCCCAAACAGAAAAGATTAAAAATTAGTTTAAAAAAGCAAAATGCAGCTTGGCATTAAGCAGGTACCCCAAAATGGCCCTGGATGATGCAAGAGCTTAGCTAAAGCAAGAAGCAGAATTAAAAATTCCTAATGAGCAAGATCAGGACACACAAGCCCCCTTGCAGGTGCCTAAGTGGATGTTCCTGTGCACACACACACACCCCACCCACATGCAGCCTGCCTGCTCTGCACCAGCCCATTCACAAAGCAGCTCACCCGGCAAACAGGCAGGCTGGCTGCTCTGGCAGAGGTTTTAGGAAAGACCACTTGGTTCAACTCCCTACAGGCACTGTGATGCTATCCCAGATTGCCATTTGGACCTGGATCTAGTGAGCTGGGATCTAGGGCTGCAGCCCTACCAGGAGGAGGAAGAGGTGTGTTAACTGCACCATCTGAGGAGAAGAGGAAGCAGACATGAGCAGAGGGAGCAGAGAGAACAAGCTCAGTGTGAGATGCTGGCCTCAACACTTGACCGATACAAGCTGCTATCAAAGCCAGATTGTCAAAGGATGGGACATTGATGAATAGAGATTAGCTAGAAAAGATATATCTGAAACATGCCTGGTAGGAAACAAGATGGTGTCATCATTGTCTGACTACACTTATCTGTCTTTTTTTTTTGCTTTTACTTACACATATTCTTGACACAAGGGAACATGCAAAAGTTATTTTGACTGAGATAAAAAATACTTCAAGCCAAGTCTAGTTCAACCCTAGTTAATTCTCCATCTCTTGGAAAAACATGTTTGAGTGGTTTCAATGATGATTTGGGGGAATGTTGAGACTTTTTATGTCTCACCCTAAAAGAACATGGTCTGGAAAACAACACTAAAAAAAGGAATACGTATATCTCCAATTGCTTTTCAGACATCACATACTGCAATATCCTCCAGTTTTGGTAACACAGAATGAGTTTCTGTAAATCATGAGGATCAAGGTGACACTGAAGTCTAGCAAGGTAGCAAAAAACAAGTTTCTGCTGCAGAGGTGGTGCCCCTGCACATCATGGATCATTTGGCAGAACATGCAGGTGAAATGGCATCCATCTCTGGCTTGGGGGTGCAGCTCTGAAAGACAACTTTAATTTCCAATACCCACCTTGAATTGCTATTGAATTTGGCACAAATGAAGTAGGGCATCAGGAGATTATTAAAGATGCATCATTGTAGCTAGTACAACAATTCCTTTTAAAATACATCTTTATAAGAAAGACATATTTTCCTGAAATATTGCCTTTTTTTTTTTATTTTTTAATCCTCAGTTCTAAGCAGAAGAAAAGGAAGATCTGCAATGAAATGAAAAAGTCCATATTTGGATGGCAAGTCAGACCAGGCTAGACTTTTTCAGTGACAGGAGCCTTAAAAAGACCCTGGGTTCATGTTTCAAGAAATCCTTCAGAATTTTAACGTCTCACTTGTGAAATGACAATGCCCTCAAGTTTATCACTGTCAGGAGCTATTAGCAAGTACAAATATTCTCCAGATGAAAAGCCTTTATATTTTCTCTTAAAAAATGCCAATAGCTTTGTATTTGTAGTGTTCATATTTATGTGTTGATTAACAACACATTTCCAGCTGCACTGAAAATGTCTTTACAATATAGGGAGGAGGCAACTTCAAGGCAGCATTACCAGCTAGGAAGGCATAATTATATTTCACTCACTCAAGCTCTCCCTTCCACCCCCAATATGTGAGGCCCCCATTCTGTTGCCAATTCCTTCCTTAGCATCACTTACCAAAGCCAACTCACATTCTACCACCAAGTTCCCCTCTTAGAAAGCTTCCTACTTTCAAGCAAAAACCAGAACAAAGATTAGTACTAACTCCAATCCCTGTTTCTGATAGATCACAATCATCTCCCACTCATTAGAGTGACTGCCTCCAGTTTTGTATAAAATAAGACATTCTTATCTCTCTGAAAAAAAATAGTTTCCCCAATTCATGGTGTTTATTCTGTCATATGTTTATATTTAGACTGATTTGTTACAGTGGATGGCAAATCCTTGCCCTACCCCTATCTATATCTGTCACTAATCAGATTAACTTGCAAAACTAACACCTAACTGGACAAACACATATTATTCTCCTGATTAGTCTCCAGCCTAGAATACATAACTGCTGTCACTCTGGTGTTCCTATCTCATGGCCAGCGATTCCTTACATGGAATTAGATCATCTATTCAAATAGTCTTGTATTCTCCTGGAAGCTAACAGCATATATATAATAAAGTTTATTGTCATCCTCCTGCTGAAACTTTTTTTTTTCATGACTATTTCTATGAAAACCTCCCCTGAAGATTTAACCACTGAAATCACAACAAAAAGGAGAAATATGAAGAGTAGTTTACTGACTGTGCTCTCTCTCAGATGTTATTAGCATCTAGACCTTCTGAGCTTTCTTAATAGCATTCATAATATTTTGAAATTGGCACTGCACAGAAGTATATCCCAAAATATTGGTTCAAGCATGTAGATGCCACCTTTTTTTTTTCTTTATACTGACTGTCAAAAACACAGTTCAAAATTTTCAAAAGAGTGAAAAGGGAAGGGAGGTTCACCAGTTCCAGAGTACTTTCAATCACAGCACTTTGGGTCTCTATCCCCAGAGTTCCAAAAATCAGACGCGAGCGTTGCATTGTCTGCTCTCAACAGTAGAAACCCTTCAAGCTGGCAAGTCAGCCTGGTTTGTTAAAACAAAATCATGGACCATATTGTCTCATTTCTTTTTATGCAACTCTGCCCCCCCCCTCCCCCATCTACATTTCAGTGGCAGTTGGAGGGGAGTTCAGCTCTAAAATTGAAATTGAGGTTACAGCCTGTGGGGTTCTCTATAATGTCTGAAGGTTATACAGAATGGGAAACATTCAGACAAATCAATGAGGAAACTGGCAACACAGCTAAGTTTTGTTTCCTAGTGCATGACTAGATATTTTAGAAAGTGCTAGAGATTAAAAAAAGAAAACTAAACACAAAAATCAAAAAGTAATCTTCACCTACCTTCTCCCCAAAGTGTCCTTCCCCTACAAACTCAGGCACTGGTATAATTGATGAGTCAGGGGAAGGGACCCTTTAAGGCCAACAGCATGTCCTGACCCAGTTTTTGTCTTCTTACACTTATTGAGACATGAATGAGATATGCCCATCATAGTCTGGACAGGAGTAGATATTGCTCTGCTTCTTTCTTTCAAGAATTCTCTAAGCTGAACTGAAGCACAACCTTGCATGTTTTAATAAATAAAGACAAAAACTTAGGGCTGACATGAAGAACTGGAATAGTCTTTTTTGCATGCAATGGGCTGGAACAGTGTGGGGCTAGTGCCCTTGAGAAGTCACAATCCCCTCAGAGTGGAGGCAACAAGCTCTAGGTATGATGCAAGCACATTTCTGCAACTCAGACCTGATCCTTGTACGCTGCACAACAGTAGAGCCATGCTTAAGAAAGGAACTGCAATGCAAACCACCTTACACTCGTTACGGTGCCACTAGAAATACAGCAAAGCGCCAGCCAGTGGAACAGAGTGAGGCAGCCTGAAATGCCATGATGAAAAAGCCCAGAGAGGTAGCCAAGCTCTCCTAGAACGCTGCCCCCATCAGCTGCCTCGACTGCCTGGTCGACACCTGCCTTGCGTTTCTGGCTGAGCATTTCGGAAAGCAAGAGGGCCACATCTCATTACGATTCCTGACAGTGACTGTTTAGCAGAACCACCATGAAGACCTGGGATGGATGTTTGAGAAGCAAACAGCAAACTCTTTATTAGAGGAACACCTACTGTATAAGGGAAAGACAGGACTAATAGATCATGGACCTACTGGCAAGCAAAACCAGCTCAACTTTTAAACTAGACACTGAGAGAGATAATCACTCTCCCCTATATTAGACTTTATTTCCCTTGGTCTTTAAATGTCAGTAATAAAGCACTACAGTGGTAGTTGCTGAGCATTATCAATGTATTGATATATATTTGTACTCTTTAATACTTTTTAAAAACTACAATATCAATTTATTTGACATCTTCTCATGGCAAAACCAGAAACGGATGAACTTTTAGTTCAAAATGGATGGTAATGGGGGAAGAGAACAGAATGCAAAACATGAGGCAATTGTGTAGCCTGACAATTTATAACACTACCTGCCTTCTGCTGCCTGGTTATTTATGTCTGGGTGGGGAGATAAAGAAAAGAAAGATAGTTGCAGGGAGGACAGCTTAATTTAAAACACTGTCACTTGCACCAGCTAAAGTCAGGAGTCAGGTTCTCAATATAACAGGTGCACTGCTGCCCAGCAGATCCACTAATAACAAAATCAATTTAAAATAAAGTCTTCCTAAAACAAAGACGAATGAAAAGGGAACAAAAAAGCCCCAAATCAGAATGCTTTTTAAGTGTAGGCTGTGACATTTCAGCTGTTTTCTACTGGCCGTCAAGACAGAAATTAAAAGCACCCTCAGTTTCTGGTCTGTGGCAGAGCAGGGGTTTTGTATCTGGGCTCTCCTATGTGTCCTTGCACAGCAAACATGTCTTCTGACTTCCCATGTCAAAAGTCTGTGCCCAGCATTATGAGTTCATATTCCATACTTAGATCTAGGCTTCAGCCTACTGGGTCTGCCTCAAAAACTGCCTACCAACACAAGCAAGAGCAGCTGGAAGCATCAGGATGCTTCTATCGTCACCCAGCAGACAGGCAGCACAGCCACTCACAGATCATCTCTCCCTCAGATTTACAACACACCAAGACAAAATGCCTCCAATGACAGAAAGCAATTACACCTTAAACCCAGGGGTTAGAGAGAATAAAGGCATATCATTGTTTGGATTAAATTATGTGAAATACAGATCTCCCAGGCTGGCTTTTTTATCTTTTTCTGTTCTTTCCTCTCCTTACCCACTCGATGATTCTTGCACAAGGTAGGTGTTGCATTGCCCTTGGCTATAATAGTTTGCAAAGTGTTTTAATGCTCTAAGTATGAATGTTTAAGTATCACCCACCCACAAATGCACAGAAGCAGATCTAAACTGACATTTATTATGAATCTACCATGGGTAAATTTCATCATTTTCATTTCAGACAAAAATGCAGTACCTTCTCTGGCTATGTGCTGTCTTCATGAATAAGAATTCACAAAATATGCTTACATTAACATTAAAAAAAGAAAAAATTAGGATGTAGAAGAAATATGTAAAACATCTACTGAAAGCAGGCAGATTTTGTTCAATTCTTCATTGGCATTAATATCAGTCAGGGTCTGCTGTGCTGAAGCAAGCAGAATTGCACAAATATAAAAAGAAAAGCAGTTCCCTCACTTTTAACTAGTCACACAGACATCTATCTATTGGGAAGAAAAAAATGGGCACTAGGTCACGGTCCGGACTGTTATAAAGGTAATAAAAGTTTTACAAGCTCAAAACTAGAGTTCATAAATCCACCATGCATGTACATTTGGAGCTTTCAGTTTCACATCAAATCTCAACAAAAATGGAGAATGACAGAGCATCAGTACAATTTGCCATGAGAACAGAAAGCTTCTAAAACCCCAAGTGTTCCTGCCAAGCACATTGTCACGACAATGAGTAGCAATAAGACAGCAAGCACCCACTGTCATCAAAAGTGTCCTCAAAATAAAGCACAGCAACAGATTAATTTGCAGGTCAAAGATTATCATTAGATTGGGTAATGTTACTGCATGACTCTGTCCTGATGACAAGGATTATGAGAACAGAAAATTATGTGGATGGTGCGCACGTGAGCAGCATCAACAGCTGAAGAAAGAATTATTTCTGCAACTGGGGAAAGCTAGCAAAGCAGCATTTCACAGATTTATCAGTTCAGAGCAATAATGGGATTATACCCATATCCTATGACATCCTTATTGTAATAATGACAGATCTTTTGCTGACCAAAAAGCATAGGACATGAAAACTTTCAACATTCTTGGACAGCTGGTTTTTCATATCTTTTTTATCTTCCTCTCTTTTGATGAAGGAATCGCCACACTAAATAAAAAAAAGCATAATTGAAATAATTTTACTTTTGTCTTCCATTTTTGGACTTTGTTTCCATTGCCTATTTAAACACTTGCTTCCTATCCTCTCACTCCAATTTTATTAGAACTATTTTTTTGCAGAGGAATCTTTTTCTATCTGTGACTGGAGATACTAGCACCCTGTTGGCAGTAACTCACCCAAAGCAGCACAGTGCTTTTCAGAGGGCTCTGGTGCTGATTCATTTTGCTGTCAGCTACCACCCATGCCTTACTATGCACATGCAGCCAAAGGAGGCTGAAAGCAAGCTGCATCTGCTACAGGACCCTGAAACTCTTCTTTCTATATTGACTATTAATTGAAATAAGCAGAGATGCCTCTCTTCTCTAAATTTGAACCATTTTTTACTTCTGCCATGCTTTCCCCTCTATCTCTGCCCTGATCTTCTCTATTTTTTTTGAACAATTTTCTTTCTCACTAAATGTCTCTTCCACCACTCTGTTCAACAGTACCACTCAACACATTTCCAGGATCTCACTTCAATTTTACAACAATATGCTTGAAAGGATAGTCCCAAATAATGTTGCTAGCTGGCAGTCCAAACCTTGTAAATGTGGCAAATCCATCCATCAGCAAACTAGGGACCCAGGACCCAAAGTGCCCTTGTTAACATTTAAGCAAGAAAACCAATATAGGCATAGTGGAACAGCATGTCAGATGGGAGCCCAAGGGGTTAAAATAAGAAAATCTCAAATTATTTAAGTACATCTTCCTATAAACTGCATGAACACCTTCCTTTTTTTTTTTTCTTTGACACTTGTCTTTTAAAAATATATTTCTGTTTTGACATCCTGGTTCTGAACATATTTCACTCCTGCCAACCCACTGTTTGTGTTTTGAATAACTTGGAACAGATGAAGTGCTGGTCCAGAGACAAGAAATCCTCCGAACATCTGTCAACCGCTTCAGCACCGAGAGCTGAAAGCACGGTCTGCCAGCAGCTCTGCCCATCCTGCTGCACTCGGAGGCTGTGGGAGTTGTTAGGATGCCTTCACAGCCAGGCAGGCAGCAGAGGATGAAGGAAGCAGCATGACTCGAAGCTGCAGTGGTACAGCGGTGGTCTGACACTCCCTGGGATGTGTGGAGTGAGGTAGGGGGTATGTTGTGAATAAGGAAAAAAATCCTACAGCGGCACTGAAAAGCAGGAGTAGTGCCTTCTTTGTCACAGGTAAAGAAAGGAGAAGAGAAGGAAAATTCATTCTCTCACAGAAAGCACACCTGTGATTTAGCTGTGATTTTAATGAGATGAAAAGCTTTGTGCTGGCAAACTGCAGAGACCCTTTACCGTGTCCCTTCAAGGGCCTTAATCCCGCCTAACCAAGCCCCAAGCCCTCATGGGAGAAAAAATGCCTTGGCAAAAATAGCAACTAAAGAACTAATGAGGAAAGAGAAAGAATCTGGTGTTGAAAACTAGGTGGATGATGGTGGGGAGGGCACCCTGGCATGTCCCATGCTTATATTCAGGGAGCTGATGGACCCTGACCAGCAGTGCTGTGCCTAGAAGAGGGAGTGAGGAGGAAGTGAAAGCATGGCTCATGCTGCTTGCTGTCTCCCTCTCAGGCTGCCTCCTCCTGGTGCCCTGGATGGCCAGTGTGGGCAGCGCCAGGAGGAGCTGGAGAGGGAGGGTCTGGGGCTTGATGAGCCCATGGACACTGTTTCACAAAAATGAGGTCCTAAGCAGTGAAACTGCAGGCAGGGACTCATGTTTGGGGATCTGAACATGGCACCACATCCAAATACAATGCTTATTCAACAGGCTTTTGTACCCACTTCTGTAGCCCAAGATCCTCCATAGTTTCTGAGATTATGCTCGAAGACAGAACCCTGCTGCAGGACTGACAGGGCAGATGTGAAACTCCAGTGCACTCTCATTCTTAGATGTGCAAAATCACTGGTGATATCTGGAGCCCCTCATTTCCAAAAACCCAAGAAACAATGCTCAGTGTAAAGCTTCAACTGGATACCTCTAAAGTATACTCTTCATTTAAATCAGCCTTGTACAGCGGCAAATCTGTTTAGCATCTAAAACTCATGGATATCAGCTTAAGAATCACAACTAAGCTCAGTTTTTATGGTTGACTCACTGGGTCCCACCACTGATCTCATGACCTTTTCCAATGTCAAAACTTCTCAGTGACATCAACAGGGGTCACCTCCATCCTCAAAGTCTTACATTCACACACACACAGGCATCAAAAAAATCTGCCCTTAAGTATTAATGTAATATGCCTGTATATATCATTAACCTTGCCTCATGCACACCCAAGCTGGGAAATTACATCTGAAAACCAGGAGATATACAGACATTTGGTGGAAAGCATAGTTTTCTGAGGATGAGGTAAAGACAGTATCATGTGACACAGTGCCTGTGTCAGAGGGTTGGCACAGCAGACAGGAGGAATCCTGACCTGAACTCATCAAATGGCATTTCTTACCAAAAATGTGTGGTCAGCAGTGCTCTTCCAACAAAATGCAATTTGCTTTCTTTTCCATGCATTGTATTTTAACATCAACTCTCCATGAGGAGAAAAGCCCCCAGGTTTCCCGGCCTCTCAGGAGATGCTAAAAGACTTAAGCAAATTTAGAGTTTTCTGTGAATGACAGGTACCATCTATATAATCACAAAGCTGTGATTAAAGAGCCTTGAAAGACCATTTAGAGTTACAACCTTGAAAAAATACAGTAAGCTGGATAGAGAATGTTCTCCTGGAAGGTAAAGTGATTCCCAAGTACTTTAGCTACATTAGTTTGCTTCTTTGTTCACAAGAACAGCTAAGGTGTCTCACTGAATGAAACACATTTTGTCCCTGAAAATAGTGGCACTATGTGATCCCTGTTGCTTAAGAACTGAGACAGCAGAGAGCAGCAGGAGACACATAAAATCATGAACACTCAATATTTAAATTCATCAGAAATCTGAAATTAATGAGTAATGCTCCAACAACATTAGTCTTGGAAAGAAGAGACTTCGACTTTTATAATCCCTAATACTGTTTTATCTGCATCTTAGTTATCATAGAAACGTTCCCAAAATCTTCACAGAAATTAACCAATTAAATCATATTTCTGTATGCAAAAGAGTTCAATTAGTTAAGACAGTTAAAATAACTTGAAAGGCAAGTAGCAGAGCTTCATACCTTCATGAAGCAAAAACCCAAACTTTGATAAAAGTAAATAGAACATTCAGTAGTGAAATTAAACTAAGGGAAACACAAACAATTAAAACCTGAAAAGAGATTCTTGGATTTAATACCTATTTAAAAAGGCAACAGTAGTTAGAAGGTTGCTTTGGTTGGTTTCTTAAATTAAATAAATATGTCTCAATCTCAGTGAAAAAAAAAATCTAAATTAAAATGTTGCTAACCCCTAGTTAAAATAATTTAACAATTAACAACAAAGAAAAGGGCTGGGGTATCAGCATGACTCTGAACCAGATGCATTTTGGGAAGAAACAATAATCCATGTAAAGAATCGTGAAGCTTGGAAAAGACCTCCAAGATCATTGAGTCCAACCATTAACCCAGCAGCATCGTATTCACCACTAAACTATATCCTCAGGTGCTGCATTCACATACTTTTTGAACACTTCCAGGGATTGCTATTCCACTACTTCCCTGAGCAGCTTGTTCTAATGCCTGACTACTCTTTAATTGAGGAAAATTTTCCTAATATCTAATCTAAACCTTCCCTGAAACAATTTGAGGCAATTTCCTCTCATTGTGTCACTTGTTACTTGGGAGATCCACCCCCACCTCACTACAATCTCCTTCTAGGAAGCTGTAGAGATCAACAAGGATTGATATTTCTCCAGGATAAATATCCCCAGGTCACTCATCTGCTCCTCATCACCTATAGGGTGCTATAGACCCTAGATCATAAGGAAGGAACTGAATGCTAATCTTGGTTCTATCACAGACTCACCATCAGTCCTTAAATAGGACCTATTCTTTGTGACTCAGTTTCCCCAGCTGTGCAGTAGGAAAGATAGACCTTTGATTCTGTAAAATGTTCAGGCTTATGAATGAATATTTTAATGTTAAGCTCAGCACTTTGTAAACACAAGTAACATCTGCTCTCCAAAGTGGAAGCTGTTGGCATGTACAGCACTGGGCTCTGAAAGACCAGTGTGAGCTCCCATTCAGTTTTCATGCATCCTCTGCTCCAGTAACCAGCATGCAAGCTCCTCCAAATCATATTTCATGAATAGAGATTACTATCATTTTTCAAATATTTTTTTTCTTCTCACTGAAAGAGCCAGTGACTTTTCCTTCTAAGTACCAATGGTTTGGTTCTCTTCTGCTTTGGAGATTTAGCTTTCCATGTGTGGTATGAATTCAAAGCTGTGGTCTAGAGGAGCAAACTGTACTTAAGACAGCGGTTTGAGTGCTGTGACTTGCTGAGGAACCAAAAGGCAGATCAGCCACATGGCTTATCACAAATTGCAATACTCTCTGGTATTTAAGAAAGAACAGAAGAGTTGTTCAGTTTTGTTTGAGGATGTGGCTGAGTAATTTCCTTCATCTTTGCAGATATCATTGGGTGTGTGACACTAGACAGACATATAGACCAGAGGAAGCTTAGTTGTCTGGTTTTTTAAAGTATAAGAAATTATTTTAAATATTCCTAAATTCAAGGCCTCTCACAGGCACAGATCTCAATTTTGATCACGAGGAAAGTGGCAGACAAATGGTTTACCTGCGCAGTATCCTCTTTCTTTACCCTGGGAAGGACGCTACACTGAACTGGTGGTGATCTCCCTGGCTGGAGCTGATTGGGTCCCTGCAACACAATGACAGGTTCTGGATGAAATGTTTAAGTCAGCAAAACCCACCAATTTAAGCATGAGAAGCCTGGACCTATGTTGCTAGAGACTCCCCAGCAGTTAACACTGCAGAAATTCTTATTTTTCAACCTTTGTATCTTTCTAGTTCTCACTGATGTTGCACAGCAACTCACCTGCAGAGGAATATTTATTATCCAAGTTCTTTTGTTGCCCCTGCTTTTTTCTTGCCCAGTTACTGCTTTGCTTTCATTGGCTGAAGTGTTTGAGAACTCTCAGAGGCTCACTGCTGCACACACCTGTCAGCTCTCTAAACTGTCATTGTTTTGACATATTCTAAGAGAGACTTTATGTGGGCATCTGGATAAATATAATTCTTTCCACACCTCTGGGAAAATGGGAGTCTTCTTTGGGCCATCTGTGGGAAATGAAGGGTGCATAGGTTTTCAAGTAGGAGTGTACGTGTACAGAACAGTGCTCCAGGAAGTGGGAAGGCTAGAAACTATTCTTCCAGTGGCACTAGAAATACATACATTTATGCATGCAATCAGTTTGTAAGCAGGAACATTAAATTATTCACTGCATTATTTTTTATGTGAAACCTCTGTGTTACATATTATGTTCTATATCCCTGAAAGTAGTTTGCGATAGGACAAGAATTACTTTAGGCAAACACTCAGCAGGAAAAGCAGAAAACATACCATTGTTTCAGATCTTGATTATGCAGATTAGCTTCTCTAGTAAGGAAATTAACTCCATGCCACAGCTGTGGATACTAGAATTACAGAACAATCGATATTTTGAAAACTTTGAAAATCTGCCAAAGGAGAAAATTACATGATTGAACAACAGCTTTTATAGAATCAAAGTTAAATATTTCACTAATGAATTTTTCAGTATTTTGTTTAAAAATTTAGTCATTGACTTTGTGATGTATACAACAATTTGTCCAACCACATGTAGTTTAGAAATTCCTGTTAAAAACAAAAAAAACACAAAAAGTCATTCTTCACTTTCTAGATCTAATACACAAAGCAACCTCTTACAGCATAATTTAAAATGTTCTTTTAAATTCTTTCCTGATCATTTTGAGCTCTATAATATATTAGTTCTGGGAAAAAAAAAACCAAACAAAAAAACCCAAAACAAAACATAACAGACATAAGACCAGACACAAGGAGGAAACGGAAGTACCTTAGCAAAAAGTAGAACCAAAAGTGTAAAAACTACTTTGAAAACTTTTGAAGCATTTGGGATCCTTACATATTCTATCTGTTACAAAAATGACTGTTAGTAATAGCTCCAGGATTGTGCCTTGGTATGGTAAGAAACTCCTATGCTTCAAATCCCTGAAAAGGATGGCAGCAAGATGGGATGACTAATGGTGAGCAGTTAGAGCAGAGCAGCCAGATGAAAAGCGATCTGTAAGCCCATCCCCAGACACCCTGGGGACTGAGCAATCACCAACAACCCAGAAGCTATAGAGACACAACTTGGTAAAGAGTTTCAGTAAACTGGCTTCCAGATATCAAATCTGCTGATATGGTTATGATTCACACCCATTATACTTGAATTATCCTGAGCCCCTCCAAACTGCTGTCTCAAATGTCATTTCTGTCAGCTTGGTCACTCATTTTTAGCATTATTCCTTCACTTCCTCCTAGCCCAACAGCACAATGAAATAAATGTTCTGCATCCCGCGTATTCAGGTTACAAAAGTAACTGACGCCAGCAAGGTCAGTCACATAAATTCACCGCGAGATTGCTTTGAAAGAGACTCATGCTAAAGGATTCAACAGCTAGATAATCACCTTGTGCCAATAAAGGGAAAAGCGAAAGAAATAATTATTTAATTTTCTATTACCACTTCTCCCTTATTTGTGGGAGGAAGATAAGAAGTTTTTGTGGTTCACAGTAACAGAGAAATTAAGCAAAAATAGTGTTATGTTTTATAAAGCAGAGTAGTTGTCAACTCATATCATTTATTCATTCATTACTGGAGCTACCCACACCAGAAACCAGCACTATACAATCTAGGACACCTGTGTTTTCCTTGCCGCTAATACTTCAGGCAGCACCTCATACCATAAACCCATCATTCATTACAGGGAACAACTGACACATTCTTTCCCTAAGGAGGCCAGGATTACTTAAATCTGAAATGCCATACCCTGTCAACATAGGTGTACAAGAGAGAAGCTCATTTACTGGCAGGCTGGGGAAGACATAAAAATAGTCACTACCTAAAGTTGATAATCAGTTAAAAAAAAAACAAAAAAACAAAAAAAAAACAAATAAGGTTTGGTGCTCAGTTGATAAAAATTTAATAATAATTCTCCATTTGTTTCATGAAGGCTATGCTATTTAAGTCCTTCAGAAGATAAAGTGCCTTGTGCATAGCTTGCAGACCATTTAGCATGCAGGCTCTACAGCCACAGAAAAGCATTTGTAGGAGGCTCTTGCTGTGCTGTTGCCAGTCTCTCCTCCCGTGATTGAAATACAGCACTTGGCACAGAGATGAAGGAGGTCCAACATACAGCGAGCATCTGGAATGACTGACTTCCGTTGCACAGAGGTTTCACCTACCACTGAACTCAGACTAATTATGTACATTTATTCTTCATACTAACAGATCCCTTTAGCACTGAACCTTTCAAGTTTGGTGTCAAGCACATCATTTAAGACAGAATTTGCTGAAAGGTAAGCAGGTTTATTTTATAATGCCTGTCTGTACAAAGAAGAAACGAGGCTGGAACTGGAAATACCTGCAGTACTGTACACTGCATTTTGTCCTGATTCAAGCTCTTTTTTTTTTTTTTTTACCTCTCTTTTTCCCCACTCAGAGAAATATAAAATTTTACAGGATACCTGTTTAGTAATTTACACTTTGTCCATTTTAAGTCAAAGCAGAAAAACACTTGCTGACCCAGACATATAAATTACACCATTATCTAATGAGATGTTGCAGAACTTGTTTGAATGTAGCTGACTTTGTGAGGAGCATGAATCTTCCAGTCACTTAGACAGAAGTTGTTCAGGATAGACAATATTAATTTAGGGATGAGTCATTATGTTCAGTACCAGTCTGGGGCCTAATGATTTGATTCAAATTAATTTAAATCACTGGGGAGAAAAAAAACCCAACAAACTAAAATTACACATACAGCAGAATATCAAAGCAATCTCTCCCAAGATCCAAAACACTTATGGGCTGTCATTGCTAGGCTGAAATTTCCTTTTTCACATCACACTGTATGTGCACAATCTTGCTCAAGTGCAATGGTGCAGAATTCATTGGCTAGAGCATCCCCACAGCTCCTCTGAGACAGAGATGTCTGGGGTTCAGAAAGCTTTAAAGCTGTATAAAGATTTCTGCCACTCCCTGATGCAGGTGATATTTTAAAGTAGGCAAAAAGAAGGAAAGGACTGTCAGACAGTCAAATGTCTAGCTGATAGCTGATATTGTAGAAGGGAGGACTGAAGGAAATAAAACAAGGATGAGAGGTAGTTTTGGGTTTTGTTTTTTTTTTTTTTTTTTTAGCTAACACGATGGAGAATTTCTTTTAACATTTCACTACAGAAACATGATAGCCTTGGATTGTCTTCCCATCATCAGGCCAAACAGAGCAGGGATCTGCTACTCAGATATATTTGCTCCATTTAGACATTCATTAGGAAGCCTGAAAGTGAGGTAAAACTTTCCATGCTTGAAAGCTGAACTAAAATAATCAGATTATTTATTTCTAGGTGTAGCCTTGTAGTGGGTAAAAGGAAAGAAATTGCTGGGTTATACTTTTTTTATAATTTTTTTTCACTGTATCTTCACCTGTGGTATTAGGGCAAAGTCAGCCATGTATTGGCATCCAGCAAACCAGGAAGCAGAGCAGGATCAAAGCAGTGAATTGGGTTTATACAAAATTCTGTGCAAGGGTTGATCTAACCCTTCTGAAACAACTATAAGGAGTCATGTCATGGGATGCTCACCTATAGTAAATGTTCAGCAACACAGCCTATTTTTGAGAAGTTGTCTCATGGATGCTTTGAGCCTAAGCTGCTGAAGAATACTTTATTCTCCTCTCCTTCAGAATACCTTGAGGAAGGATTATTTCTCTGTTTAGCTCTTAAGAGATAATTGACAATAATTTAGATGGAGGTGCAACATGGAAATTTTTTACAGTTCTGCTTTTGCAAATTATAAAGGAACCTTTAATTACAAGCTTGATCACTTGCATTTTAAGTACAGGATTAAATTAACTCGGTGAACTTTGCACACTGAGCCCCACGGACTGCCACACTCCTGGATTCTTGAGTGACCAGTGACCTGTGGATACAGGAGATAAAGCCTTTGCTCTCCATGCTATAGCAACCTGGAGTCAAAACCCAAAACAAAATTAAGAGACTAAAATGACCTGTAGCTATATAAACTGGACTTTAGAAAGAACACAGGGCTATGATCAATAGATTTGCTTCTGTTGCTGATTCTGTCAACTGGCTGGGGAGCAAGGGCAATTACTAACTCAGTTGCTTTCCTGCATCTCTGCTTGACTCTGTGCAAACTGGAGCTCATGATATTAATTTTTTTTAAAACACTGATAAGAAATGCAATGTAAGATCTCTGGCTACGTGTAAAGAAGAGACGTAATTTAAGATTAGCCCACATTCAAGCTAACTGGTGACCACATACAGTATTTTAACAAAATTCTCCAAAGATAAACATCCACAAAATAAATTTACTGCAGCATATCTTCCTATATAAAAATCTGACCTTGAAATGCCTGCTTACACTTCACTGACTGCACCAGCTCCTTCACTTGAGAATTCTGATTTTTGACACTAGTTCTGCTGCAACCTTTCAGGTTCCTCCTTTGCTGCAAGCTGGCCATCACATCCAGCCTTAGCTTGTGCAATGTACGAACGGCTTGCATGCCTCACTGTGCTCACTGGGGCTTCACAGCTCTGATTGCAACAATTTCCCAGGAAAAGAACTGCCTAAGCCTGAAACTATGTGTCTGATCACCTTCACAGAAAAAATGCCATTGCACAAACACTGTCGGTGGCTGCATGATCCACGGCAGTCAGTGCAAGAGATTTCATAACCACATGACTTTTGCTTTCAGTAGCCTATATCCAATTCATTAGAAGAAGCTGGTAAATGTCAGCTCTACAAACAGGACAAAAAAAATGATTCAGTCTTCTCTATATAATCTGTCTAATAAATTCAATAGGTGTCACTTTGGTGGAAGGGTCTATATACCTCAGCAGTAATTTGTCACCGTGAAACAGTTTCAGGGCGTTTCAGAGTTGTGTGTCAGTGTTCATTTCAGGCCTTATCTTCAATGAACATTTCTTGCTAAGAGCAATTAATTCCTTGCATCTGTCACTATAGGAACAAAGCAAATGCACTTTATGCAGAAGGCCCATTATTCAGTACATTAGGCACTGATATGACAGTTCTCCTCATCCCACAGTCACATACAACAATACTTATCACCTTACTTATCACTAAAATTTTCAAAATTTCATCTTATAAAATTCCATCTTTCATTTCTTTCCTTTCTTTTTTAAATTTTATTTTTGGTATGAAAAATAAAATTTCAAATACTATAATCCTAATTAAATAAAACAAAAAAACACAACCCCAAAACAAAAAGGTTCCACCCTTCAGTAAATGCCGCATCAGCATTTCAATTCAGACAAATTTGAAATGAAATGGTGAGAAAAAAAAATCAAAATAAGTAAATAAATATAAGTGCATAAGGTTTACTAAGGGGAGAAGACTTCCAAACTACACCAAAGTGTACTGGAGATTATTTTAAATTAGCAGATCTGTCTGCAGCATGACTTTTACTCCACTCTGACCCCTCAATCCTAGCCTGTCCTCAAATATAATGGCCTAAATATATTCCAAAATCAATACAGGTTTTTTTTTAACTTTTCATAGGAAATTATCTGATATTAAAAGTTCAGTTATAACACCTCAAAATAACATTCAGAGCAGAGGAAAGAAAGGAAATGCTAGAAATACCAGGAAAGAAAAGCAGACAATTATTTGCCCATTTGATATTTCCTGCAATGAGGAAGAACCAGAGAGATTCACATAACAGAATATTTTCAATCAACTGGAGGAAAATGAAAAATGGAGGAGGAAAAAAATTATATTTATTCTTTGCAATGTGAGTTACTGGTTTCCTGAAATATTACCATACTGTACAAACTGCTAGGGGATGAAATTAAACAACCACAATAGCTACATTATGCACCCTGAATATTTGGAAAAAATATGTATGCACAGAGCAGTCACTGAAGTAAGAGAGGCAGTTGATTCAAGCTGCATTCATTTTTCTTAGTGATGCCAGAAAATATATTAATTCTTAAAACCTGCTTGCTAATCATTTTAAGCAAACACTGGAGAAAACTCAATTGGGATGCATTTAAGGAGGCACCACAGGAAGCTCATTTTAGGACAAGCTCACAAACAATTGGAGTTATTTTCATCTGTTTTGAGACAGAAAAAACAACACATGACGCAAAAGTCCAGTCAGAGGCAACCAACATAATATAAACTGCAGATCACTGCAGTGTGAAAGACCTCCTTTGCCATAAAGACACCAGCTGCTAACACTAGAAATGTGATGCAGGACAAGCTATTCCACATACATCAGAATTCAGGATCCTTGTTTTCTTGCAGGTTTGTGACATACATTTGAGGTGCTGCTCCATGCTTACCTTAACAGTTGAAACCTGTCTTCCATGCCTCCTGCTCCATGGTTATACATTCCTCCTTTCCCTCCTCCATGTTCTGTAAACCCTGTGTTGTTCCCCAGATCTCTCCTACATCTCTCAGCTAAGGATTTGGCTTCAATATACGATGCCATGACCAGATTCAGGCTTCGCTTTTGTGTGACAGGCATAATGGTTTAGGTTTTTTCCCTTTTATTAGGCACTAATAAGACCTCTTCTCTTTTCTTGGCAGCAAGTTTCACTCAATACATAGGAAACTATGTCTTTGAGATATCCCTATGTTTATGAAAGGTAGCAAAAGTTTAAAAGGATTTCAGAAAAAAGCAATTGTTCTAATTGGAAAACCATGCCAAAATGAGCTATGAAACCATCAGTGAGCTACAACCATTTCTAACTTAATTCTTGGATCCAGACAGAAAGATATAATCGGTGAAAATTTATATTATATCATTAATTTAATCTCAGTATCTGTAACCAGGCTGGGTATACATACATATAACTTAAACTATTCCATAGTTTCCATGAATTAAACTGGCTTGTTGTTCCTTCCATAGAGGGTCCTAGAAGAGCCCAGCATTTATTCTGCAGGCTGGGATGAATACAGGTACCCTGCACCACAGCTCTCTCAGCAGCCATTCCCCAGGCCACACAGACTTCACCTCAAGTGACGTGCACACAGTCTTCAAATACTTCCACTCACCTGCTTTAAACCAGAGAAATACTGCCAAGCAGCTCTAACCCTCTTTGAGAAAAACAAACCACTTGGAAATATTGGGTTTTCATAAGTAATATTCCACCCATACAGTATAAATTTACTAGTTAAACGTAACTGTTTAACAGCTGCAGTGGCAGGGGTGGGGGTGGTTGCAACATTTCTTCAATAACAGAACTGCTCTGAATTAGCAAAGGCCACTGATTTTTTTCTTTAATGACTAGCATTTAATCCCTGAAGCACTGTGCTGTTTTTCTTCCCCCTATTGAAGTCTCTAAAAAATATTTGATTTCTAAATGAAGGAGGAATTGCTGTGGGGTTTGCTGAATTTCCACTGGCTTTTAGCTGCCTCTATTTCTTTAGCTAGCCCTTGAGTCACTCCAGAAATATCCCATGTCAGGGGTCTTTTGGACCACATGATCACAGCTGCAAAGTGAGATGTTTTTCCATTTTCAGAGAGGTTTCATCCATTCCAGGTTCAAGAAGTGCTGTTAGTTTCTCTTTGCCTTTTCTCATACATTCCTATATGCTTCTCAGTCCTTTGCCTCTCCAGTGCCATAATTCCATAAGTTCTTCAACATAGGCTGCCTCACATTTTGGGCATAAGCCTCTTGACTGATACCAAGGAATCAACTCAGCTGGCATCTCTAGGTGTTACTGCCATGGGTACCACCCAAAGCAACATGGATGCAGAAGTGCAACCACGATCATTTAGAAGAGAGTTTTTTAAGGGCACAGAGAATATGATGGCATTTCAGCTACTTGGAAACCAATATATTTTTAGCTTAATTTAATTGGAATTTTCTGTTAAATGAATATGCTAGTTTCCAAGTGTCTGAAAGAAAAGGATTATTTTCCAAGCCAGTCAGAATATTTCTATCACATTAATTCATGTTTTCTTTGCTGAGTTAATATCTTGTGATTCTTAAATGTTTTAAAGTTTAAAAATCATTTGTCCCCTACTTCAGCTGCTGCTAAATGAGATTTCTAGAAGCTTTAAAAGCCAGAAAAGGGTTGTTGTTTCACCAGTACTTTACTGTCTATTGTTTAAATTCAATTATTTAGTATTCCTGGAACAAAGATAACAGATTTACACATATAGTAGTTGCTTTATATTTATCTCCTTAAACCTATTTTCATTATCTCCTTAGCATTAAACAGTCACTGTAAAGCCATTATCCAGTCACAGGTTCACAACACATAATGTGATTAAACATATCACAAAAATAAAGAACGGGTTTTTTCCCATTGTGCTTTACCAAAACCATGAAGAGATGCCATGCACAACAATTCCCCCCTCAAAACAATTTGCACAGACACGTTCTTTGTTTGCAAAGCATCTTTGTCCTGGTATGCTTAATTAAGGATATAATGGAGAATATTATAGTCATTTTAGAATCATTTGGAAGTAATGATGCCTGAGGCCAAGCATGGAGCTCTGTTTAACTCAGCTAAATGTAGAAGTGTTGGCAATGGCCATTAAAAAAGGACCCCATTGCTATCCCAGTTTTCAGAAATGCTGTTCCATTCTCCTCCCCTCTCCCCCTGTAGCTACACTTTTTAATTTCTTGGGTGCCATGCCTCTCAGCAGCATAAGCTAGCATTTTGTAAGAGCTTATCTTTCTCCTTTATTAAAGAGCATGCCTTGAAATCATTTCATGTTAGCACAAAGTTCCCAGAGGCATGTAACTCCCATCACAGGGTGTAGCTGCATCTATCGAGTTAGTCACGTGCATCACAGAGGCACCATAGCTGTTTATGCTAAATAAAAATATCTAGAGGTGAACAGCTAATTTCCATGAAGACTTACTGTAGTTTTATGGGTTTTCAAGAGGAGGCCTCACCAGCTCAGCCTAGTATCTAGGAAGATCAGGGTGGAGTTGTTACATCTCAAGCTCTAGTGAGAGCTAAGAGGAATTATTTTTGATAATACAGTCTTACTATAAAGGTTTCCAACACATGCATGCTTTTATAAACAGTATTTGAACTGTAGTAAAAGAATTATTTTTCGTGAGTATTTTATAGAGACATAATGTGCCACAGATTAATGTGTGGAAAATAGGGTATTTCTAATGGAAATTTTGAATTTGTCTCAAAAATCAATCTTCTTAATGTATGGAATTAGAATAAAAACCTTAAATATGCAAGTCTGTTCCCACAGGAGGAGTCCTAGACTGTGGTAAGCCAGGTTAGATGCTGGAACAATGAAAGATGATCCACACTCCAAAATATTTGCTTAAACCCAAGGGAGATCTCTCCACTGTAGCTCAATGTTTCACACTCATTTAGCTTCTCTACTAAAACTGGTGAATTTTGATGCATAAATCTGTGCACTGCGAACTGGACTGTTGCCTTAAACTCCCATTCCCCAAGGCAAGGCTGCCAGGCATAGAACAACAAGTTTCACTCTCTTTTTTTCTACTCCAAGAGTTAGTACCTCCTAAAATCTTATGTTAGGGAAGTAGTACATGCAATGGTCCCATTTGAAACTAAATCTAGAGAGACAGGGGAGTTGGAAAATTTCTCCAAATTATTTTCCACAGATAGATAGGACAGTACATTAAAATTATCAGCAACTCAGTGAAACCAGCAGAAAAACCTCCATAAGTTTTTGGTTCTTTTTTTTAAGATAAATCCTTAAACCTCTCAACATCATGTGCTGTGCAAAAGTGACGAAATGTTATTTATCTGTCACTCCCAAGCACAAGTTTGTAGATGAATACCCCCAGTCTTCTGGACATGCCAACATCAGGTGAGCTTCTACTCAGCACAGTTAAGGCTCAAAGTAAATGATGCAAAAGGAAAAAAATGTAATCATAACTCCGGCTGCTATATATTTTTCTATCTGCTCTTACTGATCATCTTTGAAGTACTCCCCCTCAAAGCCATGTATTCACTTAAATTTTATATTTTTTTTTCTTTTTTTTCCCCTCCACAGACTGGAATATTTCTTCTTAGGTGAAAGGAATAACAAAAAAAATTAATTTTGAAGTCATGCACTTCAGGACACTTCACATTAAACTGTAGACACTACAGGTAGCTAGATAACACTAATAGCACCTGAGGCAATTTCCCTTCCTATGTTTCTTCTCAGTTGCCAGCTGGAGTCTGGGCTAAAAATAGCCTTGTCATGACAGAATAATGAATCCCAGCGATAAGTGTATTTCACAGAAATGCAGTGAGGTCATTATCTGAGCCTTAATGGATGAACAGGGTGGGAAAGAGAGGGAAGGCGTTATTGGGTGGTACAATAAAAATGCAGAATGAATGGAAGAAATGTGAACAAATGTTACTCAAAAGGCTCTGAAAATCATAGCCTGCTTTCCTGTTTATGTTAGTGTAGGAATAATTTACATGACATTAAAAATTGAAAATACTCATAAGAAATTCTTAGCTGGCAATTTGTCTGCATAAACAATTACTGCTTTCCAGGGTCTGTGAAATTATTCTGTTTTATCTATAGGACATTTCAATAATTGTACCATATATCTGTTAGAGTACCACTAACAGAAAGGGAAGCATATTCCAAAGAACTTAAAAAACCCCAAACCAACCAACCACTAAGTCATTGAGATCCAAGACCCCTGAACTAGCTGTTGCCTGAAGAATTTTACCCCTAAAAAGTACAAGTAAATAAACAAAGAACAGGATATGTACATTCTCATTATTATGATCTGTGTCAAAGCAGTAAATCTGCAGCTAACTACAGCGGACTTAGGGCATGAATTTCAGGCTAAGATTACTTAATGAAAAAAAAATCTTATTGCTGCTGTAATAATTAATATTACTATGCCCTTCCCCCCAAAGTCAGTCTTTTTACCTCCCAGACTGCCACTTTGACATAATTTGCCCACTGGCAGTTTCAGCATTTCATCTCTTTAGAAACCATCCGATCATATCTATCTTCATTGACTATAAAGACAGCACTAAGTCAGAGAAAGTACATTTTAATACTCATATTTTAACCCACCTCTCCTTTCTCTTCATTGAGAAGGGAGCAGAGAGGTTTCCACTTAGTAAAAAATATCCTCCTTCCACCTGAGTGACACATTGTGTGAAACTGCCTAAGAGAGACAGGATTTGTAGATAAACTGTACATGCCAAAGACCAAGAAAGTTGCTGACACTTGGTAATGAGTAACATAATATAGTTAGTCCAACAGGCAGAAAAGAGGAACTTGCACCAGAGCATTCACAGGCAGCCCTTGATCCAGAAAACCACAAAACCTGCTAAGATGGAATTGAACCGCCTGCCTGGCCCAGCAGCAAAGCTTAATTGCTTATTGTGCAACACCATCAGAATGCAGATTTGCTTGGTTAGAGCATTTAATACAGCATGACTTAATGCTCTGGACTCCCATGCATTAGGAGACAAAAGCACAGCAACAGGTATTGTATAAAAGTTTGATACATTAAAAGCCAAATAAATATACTTTTGAGGCAGACCAATTATCAGTAACACACAATGTAATGACAACAATTCAGTCTAAGGAACAGAGACAGCCCCTGATCCTGCAAGCCTTTATTGGCCTGCACTTCCCTACCATGAGTAATCTCTTCAGGATTCCATGAGGCTGCATAATAGAAAAATTAAACTACGTATCATCATTTCAAAAGCACACATCTGAAACAAATAACCATCTACAGTCTCCACTCTATTTGCTAAGCAGAGGAGAGAAAAGAAGAAAAAAAAAAGTGGAAAACTTTTGTCAAAGGTCTTTCTTTTCTCTATGGCTGAGGAGAAAAGAAGACATTATCACCAGAAAAATTGCACAAAAATTAACAGTCCAATGATCACAATATTTTCAAGTTGAAGAGGTCCGGATAGATTGACCTAATAGAAATGGTAGGTCCAGACTCATCCTGTTTTGTCTCAGATCACTTTTTTCAAGGAAGGCCAGGACAATGAGCCTTCTTACATGAGTCCCAAAGGTAAACCCCTAAAATGGACCCAATTCACACCGCTTGTGTACAAACAATGGCTACTTGCAGCTCCTTAGGTCTGGTTTTAGATACAACTAACTTTACATTTTTTGTCTATTTACATCTCCTATTGCTGATATCTACTCCAAATCTGAGTTTGGGTTTTTCTGGTTTGCTTTTATTTTAGAGAAAATTCCTTCTGCATATTTTTTTCAAGTAAAGAGTTTGTCCCACACAAACTGATAGAGCAGGCTGTAATCTTTTTCTGTCCATCTACCCTGTGCACTTGCTGGTGCTTCAGGAGATATGGCATGGGCTCAGCTGGGAAGTCTGGGTCTCGGACTGGGGTCTTGGCTTGTAGTGATCTATGACCCAGCCAGCATCTCAGAGACAGCAGCCACAGGGAGGACGATGGCTATGGCCACAAGCTCTGCCCCTCACTTTGAATGTGCCATTTCAAGAGATACAGAGACTATGAAATGGAATGCACAGGCAATGCCTGCCATAGCCCAGCACTATCAGAGGTGCCTAAGAAAGGAATGGCTGGAAGTTTAGGTATGAAATGGACTGGAAAGAGATATTAATCTTTTCAAATTCTATATGTACACCAGTTAGATAGTTCCACAGCCTGGCTTCCCAGTCTTCGCAGCCTTCCCGGCTAAGTTAGGATTTTAATGTTGCTTTTTAATCTATGATCTTGGTGCTTTCATCCACTCCTTTTTTCTCCTGCAGGCTTGGGTTACTAAATATATTATGGTGAGAAGAGAACCACCAGTAGTGAACAAGAGCAACTACAAAAACATGATGGCTATGGAGTTTCTTCTTATACATAAGGAAGTTTTTAAATAGTTGGTACAGTTGTAAGAGATGACCTGCCCACATATTGCAGCCACAATGTCAGGAGGGAAGATCACCGACACAATGTAAATATACATTTATAAATCATGCTATAAACAGGACCTGAGATGCAAACCCTTAACAGCAAAAAAAAATTAATTAAATTTTCATGTATTTAAACATTAATTTTTATTAACTATGTCCAAATATTTGTGTAGCATCTTCAAATCAGTACTTAGTTTTAAAATTTTAAATAAGTAGCAAAATACAAATCAAAATAATTTGCTGGCAAGCTACATAAACCCCTCAAGGATACTTACACCCAAACAGTCTTTCTTCAAATAATTTGGGGACAAAAAATCCCCAACAACCTAGATTTAATTTTAACATTTTCTAGGTAAATGTTTTAAGTAACAACAAAGCAGTTTTGAACTGGAGAACAGCTCCTGGAAAGAAAGAAAAAGTTCTGAATTCATAACAGCTGAGAAGTGGTTAAGTAGAAATTTACTGAAACACAATTGAATTGATGCTCTGCACAATGCAGCATGAAATAAGAGACTGAGAGGAAGGAAACATATTAGGGAATTAAGAGTTTCCATTACAGGCTCATATCAGCACATATCAAAGTTTTATCTTCTTTCAGAAATTTTGCTCTCAAGTATATTCACACTGCTTAATATGAAAACAAAACAAAATTAAAAAAAATAAAACCGAACAAACCCTGCTTCAAAAATACATAGTTAAATAGCTTAATATTCTCTCTCCCTTAATATTCTTAATCTGCTTAATAGTCTGTCTCAGGCTATTGCCTGATATTATCAAGTTTACATTAGTCTAGAAAGTAACAAATATATTATGTACAGAACTGTTGCTGCTAAGTACCAGAGACGTAGGATCCTGCATTGATATTATTAAACAGAAAGATTCTTTCAATACTTCCTTTCCTAACACTCCTTCAGTATGCAGCTGCCATTTCCCAACTTTGTTTTCTGACATCCACATGTCTCCTCTACCCTCTGTTCTACATGTAAAATAGTTTCAGGGCTAGCTCTGGACCAAGATACATGTCAGGCCATCTCTCCATTGTCTCAGATAATACACACAGGTTCCTTGATCCGAGTTTCTCCAGCAACAGCATAGAAACAGAAAGAAGCAAGAATACTAACATTGGCAGCATTAATTATAAGGTACAACACCTGTTGAGAGGAAGAAAGCACATTGCAGAAAGAACCCACATATGCTTCATAACTGGAATAAACACAGCATATCTCAAAGCTATTCGGAAATACAGCCAAATCTGAACACAAAAAATACATTCATTCAGCAGCATGCAATTTCTCTTTCAACCTAAGGATTGTGTCCCCACTGATGAAATTTTCTAATTCAAGCTACTTGATTAAAATTCTGTGGCTAATACATGCTTAGATGAGCAGCTCAGCTGCATGCAAGGTATTCTTCAAAGTAGATTTGGATAGATATATCTATATTGCATTATAGGTGTTGTTGCCAGACACTAGCAATAGCTCCAATTTTGAGCTTGTGCGTCAGTCAAGAGCTTATTAAAAGGTGAGACTGTTTGGGGAATTTTTCTTCAGTGACAACAGACCAGCGCACCTTCAATTTCCCCAAATAGGTTTATTTTCCCAGTTAAACTCTGTGACTTTATTGCTTCAGAAAATATAATATTCTCCAGTGTCTCCACAAAAGATACCACATTTCCCATCTACTCCCACAGGTACTGAAGCCTGACATACAGACCAACTTAAAAATGTCAGGAAAGCAAGACAAACTGAAGAGATCTCACATCATCACCTGATATGTTGCCCATATTGAAAAGGTATGGCAACTGCTGGCATGGCTTCCCTGCAGTACCAAATCCTAATGGCTACAGAAAGGCACAGGTAGAGCACAGTCAATATGGGCACTACCACAAGTATACACAGATCTTACCATAAGGGTAGACGGATGCAATGAAAACCTGCATCAACAGATTCATTCCTTGTGTACACAAATTCTGCATTATTTCTTCCCTCTTAAACTGGCATAAGGCATAGAAATTAGAGCAGTCCTGGAGACAGAGCAGTTTCTGACACAAAGCTTTATGTAGGAGACACAAAGTAATCCTCTCTCACTGGCAGGCTCTCATCCAGCTTAGCTCACCATGTATTTCTGAAAGAGGTGCATTACTACCACTTGCTGAGACAGACCACTCACAGGGTCATTTTTCCCCACAGTCTGTGTAGATTGTGATGTAAAACTGGATAAATCATCATGACATTGAGTTGTGACAGCTGCTCCAACATTCCATTCTATACCATGAAGACAAAATGCTTTGAAGTAAGAGCCACTGGTCTGATCTGAAGATAGTGCCATATAGCTCTCATAAACTATATTAGACTCAACTTTTGTCTCACATACCTAGTGCTCAGGGTCTGCTACTGCAAACCTCCACAACCAGTGACATGATGTTTGTAATCTGCTTTTTACATAAACATTAATGTGCCAAAAAAAGACACTTAGCAAATGGAAGAAAGTTCTGGTCTATGCTTATAAGATTGATTTATTTTTTAAAATACAGAGAAAGAGAAAGAACATGAGAGAGTATGACTAGCAGCATCAGCTGAGCATTATGAACCCAAAGCTACTGTCATTTTTGAGAATATCTGATTAAAATCAAGAAGTCTATAATAGCAGTCATTACTTCAACGTGGAAATTAGTGGTATTGTTAATTCTTTTCATCATGTATTAACTCCCTTCTAATTGGATCTATATTCATTACTGAAACTGAAATTAAAGAACAGCTATGAAAGGCTTTTGATGTCAGCTGAATGTATCATGCCCTGAATTAAGTTACAAAAATGGTTAATACATTATGTGACTCTTCAAGCACCTATTTCACTCCATTTAGTTACACAGGTCCTGAGTATTGCCTGAAGTACTGCACTAACACAGCAAACTTTTAGGAAGGGTAAAAGAACTCATTCCATTTGAATTGCTGAAAAATTCATGGATCATGCCACCAAACCTCTCTGAAGTCTGTTGGTTTACAATCGATTTGTCTGCCACATGCAGGATCTGCTCAACAAAAGAGGTATAGGACAGGGAAGAAATAGACCCTTTCAGTTACTTCCCACCAGAAATGCCAAAGAATACTCAAGTCTGAACTTGAGTAAATGTACTATGCCATGGCCACTGCAAACATTTTTTTTTCCTAAATAAACTGTGGAAGAAAAGAAGAAGAGAGGAACAGTTTGTGCTGTTTCAGAAGACTGTTTTCAGAACTTCCCCTTCTGTCTCACACATTTTTTTTCTTTTATTTTGCACTGGTTCAAAAGGAAGGAGAAAAGAAAGGAGTGCATTGTACCAGTCCCTCAGACTGTTAAAATTTTCTTTCTCCTACTTTTGCCAAAAAGGAGTAAAACATTTATTCTCATGCCTTCAAAACCTAAACCCCATAGCACTCCTCCTGCTTGTTCTGTGTGGCACAAAATCATGGAGGAATAGTTTTCCTTACCTTAACTAATCCTGGAGAGACAGAAGAGGAAAGAATAGTTTGCTCTAACACTTTGATTTGCTCTCTTTTGAATGCAATCCTGTTTTCCAGGTATTAACAACAAACATTTCAACTAACTGGAGAAAAGGGATGAGCTCTTTGTACCTCATGAAGATAGATAACATAAGGAAAGGCAATGCAGCAATGCAGCAGCTGTGACAGGATGCAAGTTTGCTGCACTCTGAGCTACAACAGAGCAAAAGCTGGCAGGAAAACAGGGGGTGCAGTCCAGAAATCTGCTTCTATCTTTGGGTTGTAAACCAGTATTTCCCAGTAGGGACAGATCAGAGATCTCCTACTTGAATGAATACTCCATTTTCTGTAGGTCAGGGTCTTTAGCTGGAGCTTACAGGCCTCTGAGAGAAGCTCTTAAGAGCTTTAATAAGGGTACTAAAGCATGTTAGATCATGTAACTCTTTCATCTCTGAACGTGAAATTACCAGACAAGGCTACCTCTCTGGAAAAGACCATTAAAGTCTATAATCAAAACAGCATTTATTTTGTGCTTTCTCAGAGAAGGCTGGGGCAGACCAGCCTTCACAGGATTTTAAAACAACTTAAAAATAGTAATACACTTTTTACAAAGAGGTTTTTTTTTTTTTTTAAAAAGGAAAATCTGTACTCCCTCAGCAAGTCTGAGCTATCCACTAGTAAAAAAACGAGCATAATTTCAAAAATGAGAATAATTTTCTTCTAGAAAGCTATGTCCCCTTTTCTGTGGGAATTCTCCCTGTCCTTATCTGGACTGCTGCAGATTTAACCTTTCTGCCTTCTCAAAACAGCACACCTGACATTTGCTCAGCCTTTCAGAAAAGAAGCAGACAAGCCACTCAAATTTTATTTGACCAGAACAAAACCTCAAAGTAATTAATGTAAAGTAGAGTAAGAGAGACTTGACTAAAGAATAGGTATATTCCATTTACTCCAATTATCCTGGCTATAGTTCACCAGTTTGCAGTGATAAAAAACCATTAATAAGTTTTATCACTGATAGCATTACTTTCTAATCTTAATTCTTTTAGGATTATTAGCTCTAAAGGCACTTGAAAGAAGATAATTTAATTTGTACTAAAATGAAATTGAAAAGTAGTGCTTAGATGCAGCAGTATCTACACAATAAAGCAGCTTTACAAACATTCACTTGAATAAACATCACTAATTCACTGGCTGTTATTCACAAAGCCTTAAAAAACTGTGAGGAAACAAATTTTGAATAAATCACAGTTACACATATGGAAGTAAAAAAACACACATAGAAGTTAATCACATTCCCCCATTTTTTATTGAGTTTGATGTTTATCTAAGATCTCTGTGCTTTCTCTATCATGTTGGGCATTTTTCCTTGGTTAGTCATTGTATTTCTCATGACAGTTCTTAGAAATTCCTCTTCCTAACTCAGCAGGCCCTCTTGGGTTAGGGATTTGGATTGGGGTAATAACACAAACCACTTTTATCCAAGAAACTCATGTCAGAAATAGTTTTAATAGGGAGAGTTGTTTAGAGATGTAATTGAGATCATGAAGCAAGTAGCTGCTGGAAGCACTAGTGCAGGACATTTAATTCAGTTGTCGTTTTCTTTTTTTTTTCTTGGCTGCTAGTTGAATATTTTTATTAAATGAGAAATGTCATCACTCCTAGCAACAGGGCCTTCTCAGGAGTACACCTGATGAACTCGAGGGATAGTCTATCCTTATTAGCAGCAGTAATACCACTAAAGGCTCTATCCAAGAAAGGCATGCAGAGCTGCTCACCAATCTCACATTAAATTAGACTTTAGACCACTGAAGCAAAATCCAGAACAGAAATAGAAACCTCCACAGTGGGATCCATATGTCTATATTTAAGGATCTACCATCATTTTAGACATCTATAGGCTTGAGAGGCACCCATATAGTAGATATAAAAGGTCAGCTGTACTTGGCAAGATTCTTTAAGCAACTGCATTATTTTAGGTGTCTTAAGACAGTCCATGAGTCCACCTACATTTACATTATTGTTTTTTGCTCCATCCCACCTCCTTGCTCACTACACATAGTAATTAAATATCTAATAAGATTCAAACCACATAAACTGCATAGATTTTAAGTAGTATGCCCTGCTCCCAGAAAATTAAGAACAGAAACAAGTAACTTAATCAGGCTCTAAGCTTTATATGTACATATTAATAACCTACAGTAATGGCATCTTTGCTTAGGATTCACCTGGATGCCGGGTTCACAGAGATCTTCACATTCCTGTAGGGTTTCCTGGCTCTAAGTCAAAGAGAGTTGTCCTCCAGCTCTTCCTTTCTTGTAGAAGATCACTTGTGCACACATAGCTCCAGCTGTGCTGTGGGACCAGCTTTAACTTGTTATTCACTCAGGGGCTGCCTTCCACATCAAGCTCCCTATGATCCTGCAACCTGGCAGGACATCCCAAATCAGTGCTTGGTCACAGCAAGCCTGGGAACATTCACATTAAACATGAGGAGTTTGGAGAGTTCAAGCACATTCAAACTTACATGGTACCATTGCAGGAGAGATGGCTGTGAAAATATCTTGCCAAACTAATTAGTGAAATGATTTAGGTTAGAAAGATCTGCTTGGAAACTTCTCTACTGCTTTACTTGTAAAGTAAGTACACAAGAAATAGTCTTTCTTAGGCTTTCTATCCCTTCCCCATAAAAAAAAAGAGAGAGAGAGAAATGCAATAAAAACACATGTAATGCTGACCATAATCCTAGATGGACTGGCTGGCACAATTTTTCACTTTCACAGCTGGAAGCACAGAGCACAGGTGCTGTGGATGGTGAGAGAAATGAGGGAGAGGAATGGGTTGAGCGGCCAAGTGGTTCTTTTTCTAGCACATCATCTGGAGCTCATGTACTCCAGCAGAAAAGAAAGAGCTGTCTTCAGGCCCTTTTTCCACTGCAGTAAATACATTCCTAAATCACAGATGTGCACTTAATTTGTGATGTTGCAGAAGGTTTCACTGGCTATGTCAGAAGAGCCTTACTGGTTCCAGGCACCACTGAAGAGGCACAGCACCCTTCTAAAGGCAGTGCATCTGGATAATAGAGAGGGATTGTAAATTCTGCCCAAAAGAATCACTATCAATCTTTTGCTGATAGTTATGTTTAATAACTTGCAGAGAAAAGTGGATCTGTGGACTGGAGGAATTTTCCTAGGCAAATGTCTTGTGTCTTTTTGCTTGTTAACATTCAATACTGAAAGAGAATCAAGTATTAATCCAAGTAAGTGGATTAAAGGGGAAATGAGTATGCTGCTCATATGTCTTGATCAACAAATCATTCCCACAGTGAGAGCTACAGGGCCAATTTCTTCTACTTTCCAGGGGCAGAAATCCTATGACCTCAATGATATAAAACTGAAATGAAACCAGGAGAGGTTAAATCCTTGCCTGGGATTAAGGAAATATTCAGAACTCTATCCACATGGGTTTTACTGTAGTATATTCTTAGAGCTTCTGGCCAGCAGAATTTCACTACTTCCTTCCATACACACAAAGGTAATACAGGGTGTGTGGGGCTTTCAAGACTGTCCAGTTCAGCTAAAACCTTTAGCATCACCAACCCTCCTTAGTTGTTAGAGAGAACAGAGCTGGGACAATGCTAAGCAATTCCCATCTGCCCAGGAGAGGCATGGAAACAGGAAGGGATGAGAGGATTGGCCCCTCTGTCAGGAAAAAAAGGATTTCAGGCTACAGAAATGTCAGATTAAAGGTCTACCAAATTTGCCTCTTAAAGATCAGGGAAGGAAAGAAAAGCCCAAAAGCCCCTTTAAAATTTGCATCTATATGTGGGATGATGCTATATGCAAGGGAGCTCTTTTTTAGTGTACATTAAAAGTATGTAATTAAAAGCCCTTTAGACCCATCATTTATCTAAAAAAATATTCAAAAACAAAACACCACAACACAGAAAATAATGAAAAACAAAACCCCAACTACAGAAATATAAATATTTGTT